>JAQGCE010000190.1:0-15426 GCA_034699185.1 Eupelops torulosus
TGATTTAAACCTTGAGAATTGTTGAGAGACTCCTCTATATATTACGTGAGTCTTGACTTCGTAAATATGGCAAATCCTATCACTCAGTTATCACATGTACAGAAATTTTCCGATATTTTTGTTTGCTTTCGGCTCATTGGGAGGGTATATATACAGGAGTTAGAAGAGAGACACAACTAATCACAACTAATGTTATAAAACTTTTGAATTCATAATAATTCAAATATAAAGCGGAATAAGTTTTTCAAATAAATATTTCAAAAATATATTAATTTTTTGATACGATTTTCATTTAAACAAAAAGAGTTTTGATTTTGTTGTTAATTAAGTAAAAAAAAAGTAAAATATCTTCAGAAATGCCCGGTTTTGACAGCAAACGATTTGTAACCATTACTGACCAACAAAGAGAGGACTTCATGTGTGGAATCTGTTTGGGTATTCTTAACAATCCCTTCGCCGCCAACTGCTGTAAACAATTATATTGTTTTGATTGTATCAACGAATGGTTGACCTGCAGTACGACCTGTCCTTACGATAGAAGTATTTTGAAAAAAGAAAACCTCAAAAGTTCCGATAAAGTGACGGAACAAATGTCTTCAATGGAAATCAGATGTGAGTTCGATGACTGCCAGAAAGTAATTCAACTCAAAAATTTGGACAGTCATATCGAGTCTTGTATATACAATCCAGAGAGGAAATGCACCACTTGTGGAATGGCTGTCGGAGATATTAATCGACACAACTGTATTGAACTGCTTAGAGCTGAAAACGAGAAGTTCAGGACTGAAAACATTGAACTCAAATCTAAATTAAATGAATACAAAGAACGTATGTTTGAAGTAAGTCTCCATTATTTCACTCATCCCTTCCCAACATTTTACTAAATTATTTTTATTTTGTCACTTTTCAGGACGAGAGACAGTGTTGGGATGACCCCATGTGGTGTATGTAGGACTGGTCAGCTCATCCCTATTTGTATAATACATTGATTTATTGTAAAATACACCGAATCTAATCATTTATTTAAAACAATTGATGTTTTGTTTGATAATTGACTGATCTTTTTATACCTATTTATTATTTGACTGAAATTTGATAACTTTGCCAATTATACCATGTCAATTTACCTGTCAATGTAACTTGTTAATCTCATTTTGTATTCAATTTATTTGACTTGATTCATTTTTCATAATTATTTAAATAAATATTTAATAATTAGAAATTGAAGTTTAAATGAATTTATTACATGATTACATAATCATGCTTATTTTACTTTTGAGACAAAGGAAAATAAACTTAACCTTTTGTTGTTGTTATCAATATTGTAAAATATAGATTATTGTATAGTTTGTTCAAGATTATAGAAACAAGATATGGAACTTCCATAATGGAAGTCATTTTCAATAAAATCTTTAATATAATTCTTATGTATTCAATGATTTTATTACTTCATTAAAGTTGTTTCTGATAATTGGTTTCACCTGTACTTTTAGATAGGGCTGTTGAACCAGGGTTATACTATACAATAAAACTCACATGCTTAAAACTATATCATACGCAAGAAAATGATAAATTTTCAAAAAATAAATGATGATCTAGCTCAAATTAAGAAAAAAATACTTGTTTTACTTAATAAAATTAATAAGGCAATCAGGGTTTAAGTTGATCAAAGGAAATAATATAAACAATGCTAATTTTACTGTACTTCTGTTATATCCTGTTTTTATAAACATACTTGAAGGTATAAAAATGTAAACCAATCACATGTAAGGTATTTGAAAGACAGAGGAGAGGGCGGAGTCTCAATATTGAAGTTCGTTAGCCATTAGACCGCACATAAAATACGTATAGTTTTAAACTTTAAATCAAGTGTTGTTTTGAATGAAGGTTTGGAAACGAATTTCAGTGATTTCTTTGGGTAGTGTTATGAGTGGGCGGACTCTTACTTCCGATTGGATGAATGTTATTGCAATCAATGGATGACAATATTTGGTGACTTAATCCTAAAACGATAACATTTTTGAAATGAACGCAATTTTGGTGACTAAACACACAGTAAATTGATTAATGAGTTCAAAAACGAAGCCCTTCCGGATTAACCTGGAAGCTAAAAGATCAAAACGGATGACCCGACCATCGCAGCTGATTCAGGCTCAGGTCGATAAAATCAATAAAGGATTGCCCGAAGTTTCCAAACGACAAAATGTATCGACAGATTCTGAATCTTCTGAAGAACTGGTCATTGATTTTGAAAAGATTACAAAAAATGCTTTAAGTAGTGACTCAAATGATACCGAAGATGAGGGTATCGATAGTAATGACTCTGCCCTCAATAAAATCAAAAAGGAAAGGGTGAAGAACTGGTGGGCAAAGAATTTTAGCCAAAAGGGCGATCCCTCTAAAGTGGTAGAAATTACGGTCGAAGACGAAGAGATTTCCGAAGATATGGAAATTGTTTCGCCAAAAATAATACAGACATCGATTGAAACCAAACTTAAATCAATTGAAAGAAATAAAAAACAATTGAAACAATTTAATAATTATATCTCTGATACCAAGAGTAAGTTAAAAGAATTTGATTTGTACGAGAAAAAGAGCAAGGAACATTCTCTTCAAACTGATTATATAAACCCTTCAAATGAATTGAAAAAAAGTCAAACAATAATAACTAAAATAAAAGCTTCGGAAGAAATCTTTTGTTTTTTATGTCAAGAAGTCTGTGAGAGCTCTGAATCGGCAAAAACTCATTATTTGAAACATTTGGGAGTGTTTTTGGAGTGCGGGGAATGCCATCAAAAGTTTTCTTCCCTACAGTCCTATCGGAAACACAATTCACAACATTTAAATCAAAACAAAATGTTATATTTGGACGACTTTATGATCGCCAAGAAGTGGGCCGACCATTACGTCGATTACATGGAACGACGCGAAGAACTCATTCAGGATTACTGTCCGACAAACAAAGTTTTTTGTCCGGTTTGTCGAGTAATTCGACATTTTTATAATGACATCAAAACTAATTGTAAAAAGTTTGACGAATCAATGAAATCATCGAAAACCAAATTAGACGAAGAGTTTGTTCGCAATCATCTCCACCAACACTTCCAATATTTTCCATACGAATGTATTGACTGCAGCTTTGATGACAAGAAGACGGAGTTTTGTTTGAACCGAACTGCGAGACAACACTTACTCGAAGTCCATAATATCGGAAATGCCTTCGATTTAAAGATTTATGATTTGAAGCCTTATTTCAATCTAAAGAAGTCGATCACAATTTTAGACACTTATATCGATTGCTGTTTAACTCTTTCAATGAAAATAATTGCTTTTTGGGTCAAATCGGCCCAAAAATGTGATAAATCCAAGATATTTGTTGCGAACCCGAATGATTAACCTGCATATTTCTCTTACCTCACATCAAATTATGTTCAATTTAGGACCAAGATTTGTGCACATTTTGTTTGTCTTTCAATAAAGTTTTAAGTTTTATTTTATTTGTATTTACTATCTTGCTAATTTTATTAAATTAAATCTACTGAAAACAATAAGTTTAAAATTATTTTAACTAATTTTACAAAAGTTTATGTTAACCAAGATATAATTCCCTGGAATAGATATATATTTCCTTTCAATTAATAAATTATCAAGGAGCAAAATAAAATAATACCCAAAAATTTTAATTTCAACCTAAAAATGAGCCCAAATTTGTTCTTAAATTCAAAGATTACGTAAAGAATCAAAAGTTATTCAAAAAACGACGAAATGTTTGGATATTTAATGACAATAAAAACCCAAACAAAACGAAAATCAATTTCTAAACAAATTTTTATTTAATTTATATTTAAATAAATTTATTTACAATTTTAGACTTTATTAATAAAATGGCGAACCCTTATAACCAGAACTATTTCGGTGACAACTTTTATAGTTTCGATAATAACGCGAATAACGGCTTTCACGACATTAACCAAAATCGGCCGCAAATGAGACCACAATTTGTTCCGAAACAAGACATGAATTATAATCAACACAACATTTATGGCAACAAAAGTAATGGTCCGATGAATAACAAAGCAAACAACTATTATCGAAGGACACAACATCCGTATTTTGGTCAGAAATCCGATGCCAATAGTGGTCAATATAGGGCTCAAGTGATCGACTATTCTTCGGGACCTCAAACGCAACCAATTAACGAAAGCATTCCTCGAATGCCTTCAAATAGGTTTCCGAATACTAACAATCAGTTCGGGTATTAATTGTCTTTTAAAACGAATTCAATTTAATAATAATTTTTTCAGATCTTATAATTCAATGAATTCCAATAATTCTGTAAATAATTCATCGCAACCATCGATGACAAGACCACAAACTGGTCTTTTACGGCCACCAAATCCTTATCCGAACAACTATAGGGCTTACGGCCAACCCTCTCAAAACAGGGGTTTATTACCCGTACCCTCAAATCAAAGGGTTCGTCAACGGTTTGGGTCATATCCTTCACAACAAATGAATTATCAAACAAATCAATCATTGAATCAATCGTTTAAACAAAATTCTTTTCAATCATTGTCACAACCATTACAACAGTCGGTACCTAATGCTGTCCCTCAAATGGTACCACCCCCTCCACCTCAACCAGTTCCATTACCAGTGGTTAAACAGGTGCCAAACCAACCGCCACAACCTTTGATGACTAATGTAAAAGTGGAACCGGATCTCCAATCGCAACAAAAACTCGAAGAAACAAGAATTAAGACAATTGTCTCCGAAGGCATGGAATGCAGGACTCAGAATGAATTGAGAGGTTTTTATTGTCTATTTTGTGAAGTGTTTTGCAATAATCTAAACGCAGCGGAAAGACACGTCGAAACACCCAAACATCAAAGGGTCAGTCATTTAACTAAAATTTTAAATACTGAAAAGACATAAATTTGTGCCTAGATCAATGTCTAGATCCAGTTTAAATTCTTTGATTCTTATATTTCCATTTCTTCCATATTTAGACTAAAATTGGAGATAATTTAAAAGGAATTGACGCCAAGTTTACCATAAAATCTGAAAGAATTAGTAAGTTTTCGATTTGAGTTCAATTAAATTGATTTAATTTTTGAAATTTAGGCGAAATGGCGGTGGCGTTGGCCCGAAAGGAAGAGTTGAACAGAATAAGTAATGTCATCAAAAATGAGTACTTCAATGAAGGCATTCGACTAAAGGACGGCATCGGATCTGACGCTTATATTTGTGAAGTATTTAAGATTTTAATATATTCTTCAATTTTTTTTTGTAACCGATTTATGAATTTCCCGCAGAATTGTGGCGTTTCTTTGGATTCATTGACCGGAGTTAACAAACATTTAGAAACTCACAAACAATTTACCGAACAATTAAAAATTTGTAGTAAACCCGTCATTGGACTCGACTTTATTGTTGAATATGAAGATCCGGACCCTTCCAAAGCAAGAATATATGAGTGCACAATGTGTCACTGTTTTTACTCTACACGGGATATAATAAGCCATGTCTGCAGTTTTAAGCACAGAACCAATTTTATTGTAAGCTTTTATTCATTTTATTTAACTTTTCATTTACTGAATATTTGTTTGATTGCAGCGAAAGATTCATCCGTCGGAAGGACTCAAATACACGTCTGAGAGCCAACAGTTGTCTTTAGAAGCGGGTAAACGAGCGCTTGAATTGGAGACACTTATAGGTCGGGGACAGTTTAAAGTGAAACATATGGAAGCGCCACCCAATTGTTTGTCAATAGTTTCATCTGATTATAATTATCACGATTCCGACGATCGGGTGTCGGCACCAAATGTGGTTAAAACTATGGTCAAACCTTTGGTCAAACCTATGGTCAAACCTGTGGTCAAACCTGTGGTCAAACCTGTCATCCAAATTGAAATACCGAAACCGAAGTCAGAACAGGAAAAGACTGAATTAGAAAAACTGTTTTCTGTTCGCCTCAACTCTGAATCTGAAGCAAACGAAGTAACAAAAGTTATCTCTGATTTGACAGAATCTGTGATGGAATACCATATGCAGGGAATGACACCAGAAATGAGGGAACAGTTCAAAAAACAGCTTAAAGATAATGACCAAAATTCCATAAAATAACGGCAAACCTTACTATTGATTCGATTGCTTTTATTTAGAAATTATTTATTTCTATAAAAATTGTAATAAATTTGATTAAAAATTAATTTAATTTCTTTTAATTGGAATTATTTATTGAAGTTTCGCATAAATGGCATTTCTCCTTAAAAATTGTTACGTTATTTGTGAATATATTTAGAATTGAAATCAGATTTTTGACAGTTTTGGGCAAAATATAAACAAATGATTGAATAATAATTAAATTCATTTATAGATTTATTTTCAGTGAAAATCAATTTATACTTAATTTTATTTGAAATCAAATTTGTTTTCAATTATGAGTTCATTACTTGAATCAAACCAAACAAAACATTTAAAAAATCGATGAGAAATGAGATACAAATCAATTAAATCAATAGTTTTTATATTTATTTTAATTTATTTAAAGAATTGTTTGTCTTCTGTACGAAGATGTGATACACTTATGTCCAACGATTCTACCGCTTGTAATATCGATCACAACGAAGAAATCACTGACCAGATATGTGACGGAAAGACTGGTCAATGCATTTGTGCTGATAAACGACAGGCCATCAGTTGTCGTCATTGCAAATGTTATGCTGAATGTCTTTCACGAGGACTTGTCATTAATGCAACTAAAGGCTGGTTCGGGACTCACTTCAGTCCAGACATTAGTTCTGGTTCTCCACAGTATTGTCTGTGGATTTTGACAATTCATCCCTTTTTGGACGCAACAACTCTTTACTCTTCGATAGCGATTTCGAGATCGATCTCAAGACAAACTACACCTTCCAATCCGGCCATCGCTCTGACCATTGAGAAAGAAATGCGTGTCGAGTGTCCAGAATCTAATATACAAGTATATGATGGAGTTCCAGATTTTGTAGCTACCGGTGCTCTCAGCAAAAAACTTGGTTTTTATTGTGGAACTGATCTGAAGGAAGACATTCATTTGGTGGCGTTCTCTGGTTTTTTGACCCTATTTTTTGAAAGACATGATAACAAACAGGGCTTCAATGCATCGTTCATTAGATTAGACTGCGATTCATGTGATACCTTTCCCAATAGAGAATGTGTTGACAATCAATGTGTTTGTGTCGATCACAAAATTGGCTCAAATTGTGAACTAAATGTCTGTCCCAACAATTGTTCCGCAGATCTAAATCAGGGAACTTGCGATCAGATGAATGGCCGATGCGTTTGTATGCCTAAGTTTGGTGGCGAAGACTGTTCCCAATATATGACATTATCTGCTAATCGTCTGATTTGGTCGACTCTATTCAACTGTGAGGCCGCCAAACCATACCTGCCATCGCTGTCTATGTATTTGCCGCGAATGGGACACACTTTAGACAGTACTGAAACTTCTCTTTGGCTGTTCGGCGGTTATTCCGGCAAAAGGGGACAATTGGGTGATATGTTTCGATTTAATTTGATATCTTCGCGTTGGGAAGAAATAAAGCCATCGAATGGCAAACCTGAAAAAGACAGTCCACGCTCTGGTCAGCCACAGGCCAGACATTTTCACGCCACCGCTGTTTATGAAGATTCACTCTTTTTATATGGAGGTCTCAGTCAAGTCAATGGTGTTTTGGGTGACTTCTGGTGCTTTCAAATGTCTGAACTTATTTGGATTAAATTGGAGACAATACCAGAGTTACCTCCTTTGGCCGGACACACACTGACGGCAACTGAAGATTGTCTCATTTTGATTGGCGGCTATTCTTCAGAATATGGTTTTCTCGAAAAAATATTCGAATATGATATACAAGAAGACAAATGGAGAGTATTGAACACCACTGGTGTCGGTCCGGTAGGCATCTATGGTCATAGCGCTGTCTTTCACTTAAATTCGGACACAATTTATATTTTTGGAGGTGTTGTCTATGATATGGACAAGACTTCAATCTCTGGTGATTTATATGCAATAGAACTGAACAAGGCCAATTACCAAAAACTGAACATGGCCGATGGCCAAAAACTGAACATGGTCGATGGCCATTCAAATATTTGGTATCGATTGCCAGCCGACGAACAAATCAATCCAATCGGTTCCCGACCCGATCCTCGTTATCTGCATTCAGCCGTTTCTACAGAATTGTACATGGTAATAATTGGGGGTCGAAATAATGACAGTAATGCCATTTCGAACTCAATTTATGCGTATATCTATCGCTGCAATAAATGGATTTCACTACAAATGGATTCAATCCATATAAGCGGTCAAATTCCCGAACCTTCGGTCGCTTTGTCGGCCACTTTGCAAGATTACAATCTGTATATATTCGGGGGAACCAATGGCCAAACAACTGGAAATTTGCACAAACTTTCGGTTCCCAAAGATTTGTGTCAACTCTTTTCTCACTCAAGACTCGGATGTCTTCGACATATCGGGTGTTCTTATTGTTCTGTTTATGAGAACGGAGTAAACAAAACCTTCTGTTATTCTCAAGACTTAAATATTCCTCAAAGTTGTTATAACCCAAAGGGCGCCTCCGAAGTGGCGCAGGGATTAAGTTGTGGACTTGAACTGATAGAAAGGAGAAACTGTTACCAATACAAGAGTTGTGTCGATTGTGTTGCTGTTTGGCCAATATATGGCTCAGACAAACAGGTGTGTCAATGGTGTTCCAACTGTCAAAATGGACGGTGTATTCCTTATGGCACTCCCTGTGAACGCGAACCTCAATGTAATTTACACCAAAAAGTGATCTCTTCCGGTCATATGTGTCCACTTCGTTCATGTCTGGCCTCTGACTGCCATAAATGTGGTGCCATTGGAGGCTGTATGTGGACGAGACAAGTGCTGCGTTCATCTGAATTGGGACATACACTCAATGTTAAACCAATATTCGACTGGACGTGTGTTCGAAATATTTTACAAGATGTGACCTCAATAGTGGTAGAATCAATGCCTCCCCTTTCATGTCCCGCCCGCTGTTCTCTATTCACAAATTGTAGCTCTTGTCTGGAAAGCGCAGGAGGAGAGGGCGGACATCATTCTTGTTCGTGGGCACAGAATATCAATCAATGCATTTCTCCTAACTTTGTGGCCCTTCGGTGTGAGGCCGGTCTTTGTGGAAGTCTTGTTCTGAGTGGCTCTCGATCGCAATGTCCGACCACTTGTCATGAATTGACCCAATCTTCCCACTGTCTGTCGCGCCCTCATTGTGGATGGTGTGCTTTTAATGGATCAGCTGTTGATGGCAGAGGTATTTGTATGGAAGGGCAGTTATTTGGTCCTATCGGTGGTCACTGTAAGGCAGGTATGGTCAATATTTTCAACCATCCGCTGTCGCCTATAGTTTCTAAATGGTTGGCCCAATCAGAAGGGCCCCCAAAATGGGCGTATTTGGAGAGACCTAAAGGTTTGAATATTATTTGATTTAAACTCTATTTTATTTTCTAAACTTTTGAAATCTTAGAGAATGAATGTCTTAACGGACACCACTCCTGTGATGACAGACATGAAGAGTGTATTGATCTCGAAGATGGCTTTATGTGTAGATGTAAACCTGGTTATATAATAGAAGGCAATCACTGTAAAGCAGAGTGTAACCAAGGATGCGTTTTTGGCACCTGTGTTGCACCAGATGTTTGTCAGTGCAATTTCGGTCTGTCCCTAATACTCTCTATTTATATCAAATTATTTACTTTGGATTGTTATAAATAAAAGGCTACGTCGGGAGTAACTGTTCGCTGGCGTGTGATTGTAATGGACATAGCAATTGTGCGGGTGTTACTCGTCTGAGTGATTGTCTCGAGTGTCAGAACCACACTCAGGGTCCGCAGTGCCAAAAATGTAAACCTTTTTTTGTTGGAAATCCCGTCAATTCTGGTAAATGTATTCCGTGTAAGACTTATTGCAACAATCATTCGGACGTCTGTTTGGATCCGGAGCTCTACGACCGCTTCAAAAATTTCACCGGACTTTTAGGGGCTATTAATACACAGGAAGATATCGAGAAAATAACGGGTCACGTCATTGAAGAGGGGCCCGACTCAGGAGCCGTTTGTGTTAATTGCAAACATAATACAAATGGCATTACTTGTGATTCTTGTGTCGATGGCTTCTTTCAGAACAGCGCAGATAGAATAACTGATGGCTGCCGGCGCTGTCACTGCAACGGACACTCAGACACATGCAATAAAGTGACCGGAGAAGAATGTGCTTGTGATAACAGCACTGAAACGGACAGACAATGTTCTTCTAATAATTCGAAGAACTCTTTAAGTCCGTGCTGGCAGTTGCAGTGCTCCAAATGCAAGGAGTATTTCTTAGGCGTTCCAACAAATGGTCACCAATGCTATCGACACATGTTTTTAGATAAAGACTATTGTTTTGATCCCAAAACTCAAGAAGATTGTATGCGTCGACCGAGTGGTCTACCGGTGGGAAGGACTGCATTCTTTGCCGTACAGCCCCGATATATGAATGTGGACATCAGAATTTTCGTTGACGTCACCAAAGGAGCACTTGATTTATATTTGGCGGCCAAAGAGGACACGTTTGTAGTGGATGTCAACAAAACAAATGGTATTCATTGGATTTGGTTGGACAAGAAGTACACCACAGATATTATATTCGACACAATTCATAACGATTTGGACAGTCTTTCACTTAAACGTATGTTTCAATCAAACAATTCTTTAAAAACAATTGCAACCAAATCTCAGTCAACCGGACCGGCCCTCAAACTGAGGCACAACTCAGCAGAAGATCTAATTACTTACTTAACAATAACAGATCCGAACGAATTCCTTGTAATAAGAAATTTGAGGAATCGTTTGGTGATTACAATACCTCAAGAGGTTCATGACTTGAGGAGTACTCGTTTTTATATAATTTTAAAGGGCATTCACAGCCAATCCCTTTCATCCAATTGGAGCGCCAATACTTACGGCAATGTGTTCTTCCGTCAGGACCAGAGCCGAATCGATTTGTTCGTCTTTTTCAGTGTTTTCTTTTCCTGTTTTTTCCTTTTCCTCTGCGTTTGTGTAATGGTTTGGAAGATTAAACAGGCGTTTGATATGAGGCGGGCCCGACGTCTTCATGTGGCAGAGATGAAGCATATGGCCAGCAGACCCTTCGCTACAATACTCATACATATGGATGGCTCGACAGCTGCTGATGATCTCGAACTCTCTCTATCTTCGCCGACACATCTTAAAGAAGGAATCGTCAAAAAATCTAAATTTCGATTCAAAGGAAGTCTTTCGAGTAATTCATTAAAACCTAATATTTATTATTCGATTCATAACTCAATTATTGTTCTAAAAAAGGTCTAAAGGACTCACCCAAAGCTCAAGTACATCCGGAACCGTTTGATAAGTATTCAATACGTCCAGTGGCCATTGAGCCGACCTCTGATAGCGTGTCGGCAGTGGTTACAACTCTGGTTCACCTGCCGGGCGGCAAATCAGCACCGAATCGAATTTGTTTGGCGTCCACTTTAGTCTCTTTGCGTAACTCTCATCACATCCTAAACACTAACAGTCAGTACAACAGTAGTAATAATATTGGAAAAGTTGGGGCCGGAGTCTGGCGGACAGCCATAAGAAGACGGCCTCACTTTGCATTCTAGTCTTCATTCAATTATTTATTTGAATTTTATTTAAACTGTGATAATAACCAAAACTAGATTTTTATTATTTCTCTACATTTTATTAATCAGTTCCTCATTTAGTAATTCATTCATTCATTAAATTTTAATTTTTTTCGATCGGTTTTCACTCAAAATAATTCTTTAATTAATTATGATTTCCGACAAAAAAAGTATTTATATTAACAATCAATTAATGATTAAATAAAAAGATTTTTTACAAACCTTTCAAACATTAAATGATTTTGAAAACAATCAATAAATTCAATTCAATTACGAAATGAGTCAATAATTTTATTTAAAATATACAGAAAATGAGATAAGGCTTTCAAAAAGGGATCAGTTGATGGCCAGCGCGTCATTTGTCATCTCATGAGTGACTTGAGTTTGAAGATCACTTAACTTCTTCTTCAATTGGTTGAGTCCTGACATTACAATATTCGCGGGTTTTAAACAACCGGAAGATTCGACCGTAAAGTAAAATTTATTGGGTTTTCCGTCTCTAATATAGTCGGCTTCAAATCGGGTGTCTTCGTCTCCAAACTCAGAATATTCACTTCGCGGCCATTCTTCAGGTTTAGGGAATAATGTGTGTCTAAAAGCATTGTCGGGATCGTATTCAAAGGCCACACCACATGTGGGGTTCCATTTTGCGTGTTCTTTACCAAACCCTTCACACAAATTAAACGTTAAAATTATTGTCAATCAAGTGATGGACAGACCTTTCTTAGCGTAGGCTTTAATCTTAAGCTCCTGTCCTCTTCTCAACTTTACGATAAGAATTTCGTTGTCGGGATCTGATTCATCATAATCTTCATCGTTGTCGTGACTTTTTGAGGACACCGGCATTACTCGTTGATCGGATGACTTGAGGTCAGCGCTGGTAACAGATTTGGTCTCTTCTGTGGTACACTTGACATCGAGTGTAAATTCAACGGAACAGTCGGGACAGAAGTCAACACAAGTACAGTCTCGTGAGTATTGCATTTTGTCGACCACTTCATCACAAGTGAGTGGTATTAATCCCAAGCGATGAGCAATAAACTCATCATGCAATACACTCGAATTAGCCTCCAATTGGACCCAATCTATTGCTAGAATCGGCACTTCGGCCATAAATACCCGACGCAAAGCATTGGCGACCGAGAGATCAGTGTCTTCAACACTAAATTTAATGCTTTCTTCAGTGATTCCGCCGTCAGGAATGGCAACCGATGGCTGATTTGCGTACGGCATCGCTCGACAATCAAATATTCAAATAAATTATTTAAAATCAAATTCAAATAAAATTTGGTAAACAATGCGTTATTTGAGAGTTAACTCAAATAAAACGTTTATTAATTTTGTTTTTATCTCTCATTTATTTCAATGACTTTTCTCTTTTAGAGACGACTTTCTTTAGATTTATTTAAAACGTCATTTATTTTTATATAAGAGACTGAATTAGGGATCAGTTAATCAATACTTTGACTGATAATTGTCTGAAGTTCTTAAACAAAATAATTTAAAGAATTTTAGAATAAATTATTTGTTTATTAATTAAAATACAGATTAAAAATATATGTAAATAAAAAAAGCAATAAATTGTGAAAATCATAATTCGTTTTTGATATTCTGTCCAATTGTTTGTGGATTCGTCTCTTTATTGACTTCATTCCTCTGAGTTCTGACGTAATTGACTGCAATTGTGACCAAACGAACGAATTCTTTTGTATCGAACCTATAATTTGTAAACTTTTTGTCGGCCGAAAACTTAGGGTTTTCTGGTTTATAGTCAGTCTTTTCGGGGAATACCTTCGATGAGTCGGTCCAAGTCATGTAATTAACGCCTCGAAGTCGAGCCAAGTCTTTATAGCAGTGCTCGTCATCACAGTTATAGAGTTCGAAGAGAACGCCCCAATCGGGTTGGAAGAGCACATGTGTTAGACCCGCGCCATGCATTCCAATCAAGACATCGGTATTAACTGTTACTTTGATTTGATCCGCAAATGGTGTCCAATGATTGAAATCATGAATTTCTACAGAAATATCTTTGATCTGAGACTTGAGACCATTTATTAGTTCCAATTCATTGAGTATTTGTCTGTATTTTGTTTTTCGGGAAATAAGAGTAATTCGAACCAAATTCTTATCGTTTGAAACAGTTTTTGTGACATTAAGTCTATGAATGAGATGTCTATTGAATGCACGAAAGAGTCCACTCTTATGACAGCCCGGAATGAGTGGCATATTGTAGTAAATGCCAAAAATCATTCGCGGAAGTAATGGCAGTATTAGGTCTTTGAAACAAACTTTTTGGCCTTTAAATTGTCCGATATTTAGGACAGGATTACGAGTGAATGCTTTCCACACGAGACCAAAGTTTGATCGATAAGGATATGAATCCCAAATCACTATATTGTTGTCCAACGAAAACGAATTATTCAAATGAAGAGTTGCGTAAAGATTAATGAAATCACAGAAATGGTGGTACATATTGACCGTTGCGTCCAATTTCATGACAAAACTCGGTCTTTCGATCCAAATGTCACACTTCTGTTCGTCGGACAGTACTCTGAAGTTCTCAATCTCTGCGAACCACGACTGGAGCGGACTTTTGTGTTGACCTTCGCTTTTAAGTTCCTTTTGTTTGAGATCACAATTCCAGCCCCCGATATGTTTAGTGCCGATCACATCCTCCCGATATCTGACCGGTTCCTCCATTTTAGTTAACAAATCGAAGTCAATCCAAATGTTTTTCGCCGAACAATACCTCATATATTGAGTGCATTTCAGAGAAGTAATCAATTGTTTATCATTTGTTTGTTGTTTGGGTTCACAGAAGTGTTTGAGTTCTTGTATTCTTTGACCGATATATCCAAAGTCTGCCGAATCGAAGAACATTTTAATGGCTTCCAATCGATTGCGGGCCCATCCGTTGCTATCTTCGGGACATTCGGGCGTTGAATACAATTGTGTTTGAATGCAATCACTTTCAAAACCCCAACACTTGTTCTCATTATTCTTCACTTCAGAACAGATTTGTTTCTTAAGATTCAGATCATTGTTGTTGTCATCGAATTCTAATTCTTTTTTGAAAATAATTTTTTAATATTTAATAGACTTTTGTCTAAAATCTTACTTTCGATAAGAATTTGTTCAAAATTTTGATTTTTACAAAATTTATTCAATAATTTGTATTCATTTTTATTGTTTTTGAGCCAATACTTCAAGTGATCGAAAGGAAGGGAAGGAATTGTCAAACAATTGACTAAAAATAAATAATTTATAAATAAATAGTTAATTAAAAAAAGATTGAATTCAGTGCCAAATAATAACATAATTGAAAGCTTTTCACTCAATTCAAGAAAAATAAAACGTTATTTATATATAGAAAAGAAATGAAAAGAAAACATTTGTAAAGATTTAAGATAATTTAAAGTTTGTAAAGTTTTAAGAAATAGATTTCTCAGAGTCAGGACATATAATATTTGTCTACCGATGCGCGCGAATTGATTGCCCGCCGAAGACAAAGAGGCGAAGGACTGCAAACCATTGCCAATGACTTCAAAATACATCCCTCAACAGTAACCAAGATTTTTGAAAGATTTAAAATATCGAATAATACACCTAAAATAATACTATAGGAATTAACATGGTTAACTTAATTTTTATCCAATGTTCGCAAATATAAAGTAAAACTCAATTAAAAACTTGT
>JAQGCE010000191.1:0-15294 GCA_034699185.1 Eupelops torulosus
AAAATATTGGAAGAAAACACTGATTATGATTAAAAACTTCTCTAAACAATGTTTTGTTCGAATAAATAACTGTTTGAATATATTTTTAATCCATTTTATCGTATATTCAATTGAGGCAATATTCAATTATGGCAAGGGTATTCCCATTCCCCAAACGGTTGCCAAAATCGAATTTTTACTGTAACTATTTTCGAGTTATATATAAATTCGAATTTTGAATTTTAAAATTTTAAATCGATCTTGCCACTTTAGGGGTTCACCTAAGAAAATAATTTTTTGATATTTTGAAACCTTATTCAATTTAGAATCGATCTACCAAGTGGCCTTTTCGAATTTTTGTGTCATCAACGTTTCCGTTGTTAATCACTAATGTCCTTTTATATTTAAATAAACAGTTATTGAAATGAATTAATCGGTTTCTCCATAAGGATATTCTTAGGATTTAGTGAAGATCCAGTAAATTAGCTATTACATTAGCCTCAGTGATGACTAGAGGGGGAATAATGCCAAATCCCCCCTTGAACCGAAAAATCATGAAAAACCCCCCTTAGAGGGAGAAGAAAATTATTGAAAATTTTAATGAAAAGAGTGTTAATTAATGATGAAAAACTCTTAAATAGCTAAAATCTAACGTTTTTATGTCAAAAATATGTGAATAATATCATTACTAAGATCAAAATTTCAACATTTTATTGAAATTTATTGAAAATTTAGGGAATTAACTGAAAATAATCTTATTTTATGATGAAATACATCTAATAATAGTGCGAAATACACTATTTTTATGGTTAACTCCATTTTAGGGTATTTTTGAGGCTTTTAAAAAATGGCGTTATACCCCCTCTGAATCCCCCTGAACTGAAAAATCTGGTATCCCCCTGCTGAATCCCTCCCCTGGAGCTTGGGCATCACTGGTATAAATAAAGATTTTCATTCATTCATTGAAAACCGCCACAAATTTTTTAAAAATCTTTCAATATGTGAATATAATATTATAAATTGAATGTTAATAGAGCTAATCACTAATTAGTTTGGTGGAGAGTTTATATTATTGGCCTTATATAATATCATCTTAGTTTTGAACCCTTCTTGTAGGCATATTATAGGTCTCAGGCATACAGTGTTCACAAGTTTTCAATAGATTTATTTATTTGAGACAATAATCAAAAGAGTTATACAAAAAGAGTAACGAATAGATTGACTGCCAATACATTAATGATTGGAATTAAAGGATATTGAAATACATTCAATAGTTTACATAACAAATACCAAAGGATTGATGCACTACAAAAACAATTGCCTTCAATATAAAAACATAATAGATCAATTAATGAAATATATAGAATTTTCAAATGCTTTTCAACTTTTATACAAATATTAATAATTTTTTCAATAAATATATTAATGAGAACTTTAGATATATTCAAAGATATATTTATAACAAAATCCGTTATTTCCGACAAAACTCTAATCACCAGAAAATAATTTCCTAAAAGTATTTGAATTAATTGTTTTATCGATTATCAGAAAAGAAAATTATATTCTTTGAGTTCTTTTGAGTTTTCACATAATATTTATTTTTACTATAAATTTGGTACATTTGGTACATTTGGTACATTTGGTACATGCTACATCTAAGATTCTGTGAACAATTTGTATTTGAATTTTGTACACTAAGATTGTTATCGTTATCCTATTGTTTGGGTTCTTGTTTAATAACTTATTAACATGGTTGAATATAGGAATTTAATGTGGCCTATGTTTTCATTAAAATGGGAAACTCTCCCCGACCGGGAGTTTGGGCTCTCGAAAAATCTAGAGATTATGGAAAGACCTATACTCCTTGGTACTACTTTGCTGATACTCCAGGAGACTGTATTTATTATTTTGGACATTCATCACTCGGCCCTATTATTAGAGATGATTCAGTTTTATGCGAAACAAGATTTTCAAAAGTGGTTCCCCTCGAAGGCGGAGAAGTAATGATTGGATTTTTGTTTAGAGCTCTCAAATAGAATAAAATAATTTTTGGTTTGATTTTAGATCGCTATCTCTTTACTCAATGGAAGGCCCAGTGCTGACAACTTTTCAATTTCAGCAACTCTTCAAGAATGGAGTACAGCTACTAATATAAGACTAAGATTATTGCGACCAAAGACCACTTTAGGGCATCTTTTATCTGTAGCCCGTCAGGACCCCACTGTCACCAGAAGAGTAATACCATTCAAATTAAATTTCATATCAAATAGTAATTAACTTTTGTTTCAGTATTTCTATAGTATTAAAGATATAAATATTGGGGGCAGATGTGTATGCAATGGACACGCATCTCAATGTGACCAAATAGATCCAACTGATCCATACCGAGTGTCCTGCAGCTGTCAACACAATACATGTGGCTCTCAATGTGAAAAATGTTGTTCTGGATTTCAACAGCACCAATGGAGGCGCGCAACCCTTAATGACCACTATGTCTGTGAAAAATGTAATTGTTTTGGACACTCAGACGACTGCTTTTATGACAAAGAAGTATATAATAATAGATCAAGTATTGATATAAATGGTCAGTACAGTGGAGGAGGTGTTTGTGTCAACTGTCAGCACAATACTGAAGGAATCAATTGTAACAAATGTAAGCCCGGATTCTTTCGGCCCAGAAATAAGCCAATTGACGCACCTGACGTATGTCAGCCCTGTCAATGCGATCTGCGCTTTTCCACTGGAAATTGTACCGAGGGTAAATTATTCAGCTTTTACTTTAGTTTAAACTTTTAAAAATAATTTTAATATAATTGAAGGGAATGGATTGTGCGAGTGCAAAAAAAACTTTTTGGCCCCTCTTTGCGAAAAATGCAGGTATTTCTCAGTATTTTCTTTAGTTATTCAAAATTTATATTAATAATTGTTATTTCAGTTATGGTTTTTTCGGTTATCCCCAATGCGAGGAATGCCATTGTTTTCCAAACGGCACGTATGGCAACGGTATTTATTAACTTGATAATTTTCAATAAAAAATTAATTAAACATTTTTATCTGGTTTGCCATTTAAGTGTGTGAATTGACAACTGGTAGCTGTCCCTGTATTACAGGTAATATTAATAATTGTTTTCACGCAAAACATTTATCAATTGATTTGTGTTAAGGCTATACCGGAAAATATTGTAAGCAATGCGCCGAAGGATATTACGGTTTCCCAAAGTGCGAGCCTTGCAGTTGTCACTCCTCTCACTCTCTTAACAATCTATGTGACATTGAAACTGGTCAGTGTGCCTGTGCCAACAGTTATGGTGGACGAAAATGCGACGAATGTGATATTGGTTTCTATGATTATCCTCGTTGTGAATACTGTTCGTGTAATACAATTGGAACCAATGAAAGCGTTTGTGACAATAAGACCGGTATTTGTTTCTGCAAAGAGGGTTATGGCGGCGAACGATGCGATCGCTGCGCAGAAAATTTCTTCGGTTATCCTAATTGCACAAAATGTATGTGCGATGAAATTGGCTCTTATGGACAGGTATGTGACTCTTATGGAAAATGTGTTTGTAGACAAAACTTTGGTGGACTTAAATGTGGTGACTGTTCCCCGGGATTCTATAAATATCCCGAATGTTTGCCCTGTGCCTGTGATTACAGGGGTTCTAATGGAGTCTCCTGTGATTATGCTGGCCGATGCATTTGCCAAGATAAATTCGAAGGTAAATAAACTTTAAGACTAATTCTTCTAATTCTCTATATTTTCAAAATTATAATAATTATTGTTTGAAAAATAGGAGAAAAATGCGATAAATGCAAAGAAGGATATTACAACTTTCCTCGGTGTGAAGGTAATAACCAACTTATTTCCATTTTTTATTCACCATTAATTTAAAATTGATGTATAGAATGTAATTGTAACCCTGCTGGTTTGGTTGCCCAATTTGGTGGTTGTGATAAAGTTCAAGAGGGAAAACTATGTGAATGCAAAGAGAGAGTGAAGGGAAGGATTTGTAATCAATGCAAAGATTTGTATTGGAATTTGCAAATCACTAATCCTTTTGGATGTGAAGAATGTATGTGCAATCGAAACGGAACCATCGGTGGAATCGGTTTGTGTGACACTATATCGGGTCAGTGCGACTGTAAGCAGAATGTTAAGGGAAGGGTTTGTGAGTCATGCAAAGATGAAACCTATGGCATCAGCGCTGGAAATCTTTTTGGATGTGTTGACTGCAACTGTGATGTCGGCGGTGCTATTCATTCGGTTTGTAATAAGACTACTGGAAATTGTTTCTGTAAACCCAGAATAAAGGGCCAGCGCTGTACCGAACCAATTGAAGTAACGTATTTCCCAACTTTCTATCAATACCAATATGAGGCTGAAGACTGGAAAAACCCGACCCGATCTCCCGCTAGATTTGGATATGATGAATCTACATTCCCAGAGTATTCGTGGAGAGGTTACGCCACTTTCACTGACCTTCAAAAGGAGATAATCACAAATCTGACGATACAAAAGCCGAGTATATATCGAGCGATCATTCGTTTCGTTAATTTAAACACTGAGACAATTAGTGGTAGCCTTACATTTACTCCTTCCGAGTCATTTGGAGAGACACAACAAAGCAGTTCCATTTTGTTTGAGCCGACAAAAGAACCCAAAAGCTTGTATGTGGTCGGGAAACCCGGTCTCATTATTGCACCATTAGTATTGAATCCAGGACAGTGGGAGGTCTCACTTAAAGCTGACAAAAATGATTTACTCGTCGATTACTTGGTTCTCATACCTCAGGCCTATTTCGATCAGACCGTACTTCAAGAGCGACTGAACGAACCCTGCACTCTCGCTAAACAAGACATGTGCAGACACTATGCTTATCCGCAATTACCAGATGACAGTTCTGTTGTAAGAGGACAGTCAGCTTTTTTGTCTGATGGCGATACGCGTTCCAATGCCAAAGTATTCAATAATGAAGAAATCTTAAGAAAATTGGATTACGAGGGAAGTCTCGCTATTTTGGATGAACAACAACCAAAAGTTATGCTGGACCTCTCTGTTAATAAGGCCGATACCTATGCTTTTATTATCAGTTATCACAATCCAAACTTAGACGATATTAAAAATAAAGAATCGGTTGAATTGATTTTGGAGACAAAAGGACCACAAGGAGATGTGATGAGGACAGAAAGCGTTGGATTGGCTGACTGTCCCTATACTTTTATTTGCCGCCAAATAGTTACCGACAAAAGCGGCAAAATTTCAACTTATGATTTGGACTCAAATTTCATTCAATTATCTCTTCGTTTACCCGAAACAACTCCTGAGTCATATCAATTAGGCATAGATACAGTGGCTGCCGTCCCCTATCCTAATGATTGGTCAATGGATAATATGAGTCCTCGATTTGTTTGTATTAAAAAGAATGGCGAATGTATTGAGTCTGCATTTTCTGTTGTACCCGAAGCTAATAAAGTGAGTCTTATATGAGTTTTCATAACTCAAAACAATTACTTAATATTTAATTCTTATCTTAGATTGAGTTCGAAAGGGACCAAAACAAGGAAAGAATATCCAATCGATTACCGTTTGAAGTCAAAGATAATAAAGAACCTGGTCTTCCACAATTGATTCACCTGGACGAAAAAGAGCCTACAGTTGACGTTAGAGGAACTGTTCCCCGAAAAGGCTTATATACATTTGTGCTGCATTATTATCAACCGGAAAATCCTAACTTTGAAATGGAAGCTCTTATACAAAATGGGTTATTCTATAACGGGATTGTGTCTATTGAACACTGTCCGAGTCGGACAGGTTGTCGAGCAGTCATACGACAACGGGATACAAATGCCACTTTTTTCCAAGTGGATGAAAGTTTTATGCTTACATTGAAAACACCGGAAAGTAAAAACATTTGGGTCGACTATATTTTGGCCGTTCCGGTCGACCACTACGACCCTAATATAGTGGAAGTTAAGGCCGACGATAAGACATCAAATGCTGTGACACAATGCGTCCAAAACTCTTATTATATAAATCCAGACGAAGCCAGCGGTCAGTTAGTGTTCAATAAATGTTTCAATCATTTTATTTAAACAAAAATATTTGTTTAGATTTTTGTAAAGCAGCCATTTTCTCAATTACTGTCGATTTTAATGGTGGAGCCCTTCCCTGTCAGTGCAACACAGATGGTTCGTATGATTATAAATGTAAGTCATTTGGTGGTCAGTGCAACTGCAAACCTAATGTAATTGGAAGGACATGTGCGCGTTGTATGACTGGCTTTTATGGTTTTCCTCAATGCAAAGCTTGTAACTGTCCATCGACTGCAGTCTGTCATCAGGTGACAGGAGAGTGTATATGCCCTAGGTAATACATTATAAAACTAAACTTTGCAATTATTTGGGAAATCAATTATTGTCTTATTTTATTAGAGGAGTGACTGGGGATCAGTGCAATAAATGTCTTCCTTTGACTTTTGGTTTCGATCCAATCATTGGTTGTGTAGACTGTGATTGTGAACCATATGGAGTACAGAATAGAGATCTTCAGTGCGATGTGGAGACGGGTCAGTGTAACTGCAAATCCAATATTGTTGGTCGCAATTGTAATAAATGCAAATCAGGTTCGACTCCAATGCCTTAATAATTAGTTTTCTATACAATTATTTCTAATCCTAGGATTTTGGTCTTTCCCTCACTGCCAGCTCTGTCAGTGTGATATTAGGGGAACCGATGAAAACATATGTGACCAAAGCACTTCCCGATGTTTTTGCAAAGAAAATGTTGATGGTATTTATTGCGATCTGTGCAAACCAGATGCTTATTACTTAGAGGAGAACAATACCCTGGGCTGTACTAAATGCTTCTGTTTTGGTACAACTGATCGATGTACTAGCTCTAATCTTCGAACTGTTCAGATCTTGGCTATGGATGAAGGATGGAAAATGGTCAGTCTTTTATTTACTGAAAAGCATATGGAAGTGCATCCAATCAGCGAAGAACACACAAAAATTGAGTACCAATTGGGAAAAGTTAAATCAAAGCAACCGACCAAAAGCCGGGAACAGGACACTAATCTTATTATGTACTTTTCTTTACCCGAACAATATCTTGGAAATAGGATCACATCTTACGGTGGAATCCTTAGATATAAATTACATAATAAGGTGCAGTCGGAGGGTCAGGACTCAACAGGAATAGTAGCGGCAGATCTAATCCTATCGGGAAATAACATCACAATAATTCACGAACACATAGAACAGCCCACAATCGAAGAGCCCTTTGAATTCTCCACAAAATTCACTGAAAGTCAATTCAGACATTTAAATGGACAAGATGTTAGTCGTGAACAGATGATGATGGTCCTTGTTAATTTAAATGCTATTTACATCAGAGCCACTTATTTTGACCCTATTATTGAAATTGATCTTGATAATGTTTTGCTCGACAAAGCGATCGAAGGAAGAAGAGTCGGTGACGCTCCACGATCTTTAACAGTCGAACAGTGCAATTGTCCTCAAAATTATAGGGGAACGTCGTGTGAGGTATAATTAACTTTTTTATTTTCTTCCATTTTTATCACAATTTTTTTAAGGAATGTGCGCCGGGATATTATAGGGCTCCTACTGGTCCATATCTAGGATTTTGCCTACCATGTAATTGCAATGGTCATTCTAATGAATGTGATTCCGTGACTGGAAAGTGCTTTAACTGCCAGTTCAATACAGAAGGTGATCATTGTGAAAAGTGTATATCGGGTTACCATGGTGACGCAAACAGAGGTTAGAATCAATAATTTTTCATTTATCACGTTATCACACTTTATTGGATAATTTACAGGAACTCCTTATGACTGTCTTATCTGTGCCTGTCCTCTACCTGTTCCCAGCAATAAGTAAGCATTTGGTTGACTGAAATTTCTTTTGGTTTAAACAATTTTTTTTCACTTAAATAATAGTTTCGCCACCAGTTGTGAAGTGTCGCCAAATGGTCTGGAAATTAGTTGTCAGTGCAAAGAAGGTTTGATAATAATGTCTTCCAAACCATTTGATTGAATTATTACTTTAACTTAAGGTTATTATGGAAATCGTTGTGATGTATGTGCCGCCGGACATTTCGGGCGACCAGAAGTGATTGGTAGCAGTTGTCAACCCTGTAATTGTAGCGGAAATATTGATTACACAAATCCGGGCAGTTGTGAGTCAACAACTGGAGAATGCATTCAATGTCTATATAATACAACGGGCAGAGCGTGTGAATTGTGCTCCAATGGATTTTATGGAGATGCCATTCAAATGAAAAACTGTTCGCAGTGTAGTTGTGATAATTGCGGGACTCAAGTCTGTAATAACTTTTTTGGCGATTGCAAGTGTAAGCCTAATATTGTGGGCCGGGATTGTGACAAATGCGCTACAGATCACTGGGGATTCAAATCATGTCAGGGATGTCGTCATTGCAACTGTAATATTGGAGCCATTGGCACTGACTGTAATGACACTACAGGACAGTGCAAATGTAGACCAGGTGTTACAGGTCAGACATGTAATACTTGTGAACCTGGATATTGGAAGTATAGTCAGTTTGGGTGCACCTGTAAGTCAAACACTAACTCTTTATAACTTTAAAAATAATTTTAATAAATTGTTTAAAAGCCTGTAATTGCGCTGAAAAATACTCTTACGGAGCCGTTTGTGACCAACAAACAGGACAGTGCCAGTGCCTCCCAGGAGTTGTTGGAGATAAGTGCGATAGTTGTCCTAATCGTTGGGTTTTCATTCAAAAGACTGGGTGTCGAGAGTGTGGTCCCTGTGTTCACGAACTATTGGATGACACGGATGCACTCAAACTACTCATCGATCCATTGAGGGATGAAATGCAAGACACCTCCTCTACTGTATTCGCATACAGAAGACTCAGTCACGTCAACAAATCACTAGAAAAGAATGAAGATGAAGTTGAAGAGATGAAAAAGAACCCTCGACAAATTGATATGTTACCCCTGTTTTCAAAGGCTCAGAACCTGAGTCAAGACAGTGAAACACTTCTAAGCAAAGTATGTATTGATTTAATGATTGCAATAATTATTTGAATTTATTATACCATTTATAGAGTGAATCTACACTTAAAGAGTTGTCAAAAGTTTTGGTGGAGACCTCGTCTGTGACCGAAGATTCTTTAATGATCGACAAAATGATTCAAAATGCAATCGTGAAGACAAGTCTTGTTGTGGAAGATCTCAAAAAACTTGAAGAAGGATTTCAATCATCCTCCACTCAAATTGGACAGAATATGGACCGGAAAATAGCAGAAGCCGAATGGGTTTTGTCTGAAGTGGTTAACAAAACTTTTGATTTGTCACAGAATAGCTCTAAACAAGAGCTCGAAGAAGCGCAGACTCTTTCTGAAAGAATGAATGTTTTCAAAGAACCTGCTTTTACTGCCAAACAACAGATCAACGAAACGGTTGAGAGAGTCGTAAATGTTATTAAATTATTGTCAGAATTAATGAATAAAAGTCACGACTCTTTGAGGACTATTGTCAAAGCAGAACAACTCAATTCACAAACTCTTAATCGACAGTTCGATCAGGAAATCAATTCTTTGAAAACTGGAAACGAAGAGACTTTGAAAACAATAGAAGAGTCAAAAGAATTGAAAGACCAAACTCAAAAGTCTATGAGTTCTACCGAGTCTTTAATGCTTGATTTGCGCAGTTCCTCAGCTCGTCTTGAAAGTGACATTGTCAAATTTAGAGATTTCATGAATAAATCACAGACTGAAGTGTCAGAAATAAGACCGGAAGTAATGAAAGGACAGTCACATTCGGCAGCATTGAAAAGACAGAGCGATTCTCTGGAAAAATTGTTTTCTGATACTCGCAATAAAGCAAACGATCCGTTGAGAGCCGCCAACTCTTATATTTCAATCGTAGAATCATTGGATAACTCAATGGTTTCCGCTCAGAATGCACTCACTTCAGCACAGAAGGCATCGACTGATACTATCTTTGAAGGGGTTGACAAATACAAAGAAAAAAGTACTGATTTGGTTAATGACTCACAGAAACAAAATACAAGAATTGAGACCCAATTAGAGAATCAATTGAAAAGAGGTGTTCTTCGAGTGAATGACATCGAAAGTCAAATAATGGTTTCGAAAACAAACCAAACGTTGATTAGTGAAGAATTGACTCGTTTTCCAGAATTGAACATTCAAGATTTAGGAACAAAGGCTACTTCGGCTGCAGATTTGGCCGACGCTGCGACTAAAAAAAGTGAAGAAAACATAGGAGTATTAGCGGTCAGAGTGGATGAAATTGGAAAGGATTCAGATCTAGTTCCGCAAGATTTGAATGATGTCAACAGTGCTATTCGTCAGAGTCAGAACTATCTTGATCACTTTGCTTCTAAATTCCCGGATATTAATAAAATTGAAGACTTGAAGAATAAATACGACAAATTGAAGACAATGAGAGACGGCTATAAAGATAAGATCAATCAATTACAACGCAAGATTGATCTTGCTAGATATCAGGCCAATAGAATAAAAGTGGCCGCAGAGTTCAATTCTGACTCAGCCTTAGAGCTCAATACTCCGGAGTCATTGTCTGAATCGGCGACTCATACAAAGTTATCCCTCTTTTTCCGTACGAGAGAACCAAATGGACTCTTGGCTTATATCGGAAATCCGATTGCAATCAATCCAAAGTCAAAAACCAAACGTCAGTCTGAAAATGGAGAGGAGTTGGAAGAGGAAAAAGCACCCGATTCTGAGCGAAAGGTAGCCTCTTTCGATTACATGGCATTGGAATTAGATTCAGGAAATGTTGTATTGAATTGGGATTTGGGGGCCGGAACCTCAACTCCTATTAGAAATGAAAAATTTGTAAGCGATTGGAAATGGCATCAGGTCATTGTCGAACGTATCGGCAAATCTATCAAATTGACGGTCAAAAGTCAAGGTGAACAAGACTCAACAGCTGAAGGCTCATCTCAAGGACCGTCGAGTGTTTTCAATTTGGATCCACAGAATACTCGTATTTTTATCGGAGGAATTTCCGACAATATTGAGGTCCAGAATACTATTCAATCCAAAAAATTCAGAGGTCTTATCGAAGAAGTAGTTCTCGGAGACAATCCTCTCGGTTTGTGGAACTTTAAAGAGTCTCATAATGTAATGGCTGCCAAAGAAAGAGAACAGTTGGTTGACTTAGACTCTTCGGACGGTCTCTATTTTGATGGAAGTGGTTATGCTGTGCTATCGCGCGGTCGACTTAACTTAACTAAAGAGACATATATTAGACTTAAATTCAAAACATTTGCGAGGGATGGCCTACTCTTCCTAATCGGACACGAAAGAGATTTCTTAGCACTTGAGATAAGGGATGGTTTTGTCAGTTTTAAGTATGATTTAGGAAGTGGTCCATATGGGCTCACCACTAATGAGACCTACAATGACGGCAATTGGCACTCTATTTTGGCCAATAGATTTGAGAAAGAAGGAGCCATTTCTGTGGATGGAGTGCTTTTATCTCACGGGGAAGCAATAGGTTTAAGCACTGAATTATCGACAACTGATGATATATTTATTGGAGGCTTTCCTGATCAGCACCAGTTTTATGAAGTAACTAATTTTGATTTCGAGGGTTGTATTAAAGAATTACAGATCGGAACAGAACAACAAAATTTACAAAATCTAAAAGAAGTATTGCGAGCAGTGCCCGGATGTCCATCGACTACAGGAAGAACCGCTTCTTTTAGCAATGAGTCTACCGGTTATATAGCCATTGAGTCCGACATAAATCTGGATCGAAACGTTCAAATAACTCTTAATTTCAGGACTCTTAACCCGAGAGGACTACTATTTTATGTGTCAAATAGCGACCACTCTTCACATTTAGCCATTTATCTCGAAGATGGGACACTCAGTCTTCGTGTCCAACCGGGAGGTTTGATTCGCACAGAACAGCGAACATATAATGATAAACAATGGCATTATATAACCGCTTCTTTCACTCCAGAAAGACTCAGATTAGATGTGGATGACATCAATTCGTTTACTATTGAAACCACTGAAAGGAATGAAATGACTTTAGGCGCCTCCAAAATCATATATTTTGGTGGCGTTCCAATAGAAATATCTTCTCAGCCCAACTTCCCATCCGGTATTCCAACCACTTTTGTCGGTTGTTTCGGTGACGCCACTGTCAACGAAAAATTTCAAAATTTTGCGGACACTCGCAATCGACCGAATGCCTCTTTGACCAGTTGTCCACTAACTGACCACAAAAGTTCAGAATTCGGTAATACTGCGGAAGAAATCAAAGCACTGACAGAAACAGATAAAACTGAAAAACCTGAGCCTAGTGTTGAGGTAACCTCAAGGTCTCCATTAGTGACGCGGCGCCCAACTAAACAGCCTCCACCGATAGGACAGTGCAAACTTTCTGCTATTCCTTCCAAAGATATGACGTCATCTGCAGATAATGCGGTTCGTTTTGGTGACACTCATTGGAGTCGACACGAATTTATTATATCAACAGAAATGGCAAATGGGCTGACAGATGAAAGTGGTTTCCAAATAGAATTTAAGACCACTCATGAAGAAGGGGTTATATTCTATGTGACGGCCGCTAATAACATAGATCACGTCAGTCTTTATCTTTTGGAGGGCAAAGTTCATTACGCCTGGGATTGTGGTTCCGGTCGGGCTATTATTGTGTCGGAGCGGACCTACAACGACGACAAATGGCATAAAGTGACGTTCAGTCGAAAGGGTCGAAATGGTATTATGCGTATCGATGACGGCAAAGAGGAATATACCGCTGCCTCCAACGGAAATACAAATTCTTTGAATGTTAGATCTCCCATATATATCGGTGGTATTCCCGAAGACCTGAGCAAATCCGCTAAGAATAATCTGAGAGGAGTTGAAAAAACTGGTTCATTATCTTCTTCTGTGGTGACATCATTTCCAGGTTGCCTTAGAGAGTTAAATGTACATGCTAACAAATATCAGTTCGGAGACCAAAGTGTCGCATATAATGTGTCCGACTGTACTCCTAATGTAGAGTCTGGCTCATTTTTCCACTCAGAAGGTGGTCTCATTCGCCTCTACGATGAGTTTAGAGTTGGCTCACAGTTTTTCGTTAATCTGGAAATAAAACCCCGAACCATATCGGGAGTTGTGTTGGCCGTATTCGGGCAAACAGATTACCTCATAATATATTTAGATGAGGGTAAATTGACTTTTGTTGTCGACAACGGAGCTGTAAGTCAACCCATTTTATTGATTCCTAACAATTAAAATATAATAATTTGTTCTAAATTTGAAATTAGGGTCCAATTAATGTGACATTCAATCCGAGCTCCAAATATTATTTCTGTGACGGAGACTGGCATTCAGTAGAAGCCAACAAAATCAATAATGTGGTCACTTTAAGTATTGATGGGCAGAGTGCAGAACCAGGTTTTGGTTTAGGAGGTGTCTCTTCTACTGATACAAAAGATCCACTTTATATCGGTGGAGTTCCCGATGACTTAAGACAAAATAAAGGACTGGTCGAAAATTTTGTGGGCTGTTTACGTATTCTTGTGATGAATAGTCGTCGCCATTCATTAAGTCAGTCTAGAGTTGAAGGACAGGTTACTTTAAACACTTGTTCCACTCTTTGAATTTCAAATGTAATATCAAAATAGAATTGAATGAATGACCAGAATATATATATATAACAAGAATATTCTACAAACGATTTATGGAATAAAATTTTAACAATTTTTTTAATTTGAATTAATATTAATTTTTGTGACTTTCAGTTAATATTCATAAATAGAGAAAAGTTTTTGTGTTTTTATTCGATCGAAAACTCTTTTATGAGAAGACTTACACTATTTGTATGTTTTTTGAATACATAATAAATTTAATGAGCATTGATTTGGTGTGAAGTGAATCACGTTTTTTATATAATTCACATAAGAATAAGTGACTTCAAAATTCATAATAGACTGCATACGAACTTATTGTGTAGATTTTGATCCCGGATCGAGGAATAGAGCCAATAGCTCTTTATTCATCTTTTATATATATATTCTCTATTCTGAAAGAGGAACAGATAATATGCAGCGCTGGTATACATAACAGCGAGCTATATATTACTGTATATTACTTTATAGAATTTTTCGCTCCGATGATCGCTATTGAGGCCAATATATGTGATATATAAGTGATGAGCATTTTATCAGTCAATACAAAGATTCCATTGTTATCCACTCATGCGGTTAAATAAGATCTTAATAGAGGGTCAAAAAGGCCAATACATGTGACTGTAGTTACTTTCCATTCAATCGCTACCATTCTATTAAAAAAACCTATTCAATCACTTGAGGTGAAAGGTGTATCAGCTAATAGTACTTCCTCTCTGAGCGAAACTATCAAATTTATGGGGAGACCTAGCTCCAATTTTAATCAAACATATTATCAATTATTTTATTGAGCTTAGAATTTAACTCAATTTTTAATCATAAAAATTGAATACATTTTATTAGAGATGACTAAAGGCTGTGACCCGAAAATATCATCCAAGGATTGAATATTTGACAAAATATTCCTGAATCAGCCTATCCTTTCATCCGCCATTTTCTTATTTTTCTCAATTTAATCACTTTTATTTTAGTCAATTTACAATTTTAGCTCAATTTGTAGAATATTTCAATTATTTGAACACTTATTTAGATTATTACAACTTTCAAATCTTTTGGGATAATCTGATCAAATCTAGAGGTTAAGCCTATAGAATTTTTAATGTGCGATACAAATTGTAAAATTTTGGCCTTGCTATATCAGAGAAGAGTTTCTTTACGAAGTCTTGAAAAACATGTGATTAAAAATGATATGTAATTATCGATTGATTTATTCAAGGATAATCACATATTATTTACAAAAATAAAATGTGATTTTATTTCAGGCAATAACATGTGTTATAAGAAATATAAGTAGGTTGTTACCTAGATTAATTTAAAATAAACTTAACTCTTCAGTTTCGAAAAAAAACTGGAATATATAGGAAAAGTAATTTTTTCCGTCTTTTATAAAAACTGTTGTGAATAATGAATCTTTACTCGAGTTTTATATTAATATTATTATTGTTATCCATTTAAGTGATTCAATTGTCGACAAATTTCTTTATGAGAGAACTGATTGATATTATTGTGGTTTTGATAATATAATTGTCAATTAGTGGAAATGAAAAAAGATTCGAAGTTTCCTCCTTTGAAAAGTCAAACAATATTTTGTGATTTAATAAAAGTCTTAGCATTG
>JAQGCE010000192.1:0-15284 GCA_034699185.1 Eupelops torulosus
ACACACTATTCTTTATTAAAATATGTTTCGAGTTATATGTATTTCTTAAAGTGATCCTTCTCTCTAACTCTCTTTCTATCAATGAATTTAAGCGCTAATTGATAGTACAGCCAGAGGTACGCTAGTCATCCCATATTTAGTGCACTGTGCTATTATTCCGAATATTTTTGAACAATATTTAAACAAAAATTAAGATTTGTTTCCAAATACAGTATTTTTTTTTGTCAAAATTCTGTTAAATTAGTATTAAATTTATCTTTTATTATATACTCTGATATAAACGGAATTTCTTAAATAAATATCTATTCTATATATTGTTAAGATGACCAAGCTATCTTATTTAATCAAGGATGTAATGGATTTTAAGAGTTGAAAGACAGGTATTAGAGTCTAATTATTTGTCATTTGATGGCAAACCTGAATGAGAACTCTTCCCGATTCTCTCAATACATCTAATCGTTTGTAAAGTAAAGGCATATCATTTCCGCCATCCGTTGAAAATATTTCTCTAAACTTTTGTTCACTTATTTCTGCGTAAAAATAAGGGTCTGTTATAGGAATGCCATTATCTATAGCTCTATTAATAGAGGCGCAGAGCGCCCAATAGCCGGTATGGCTACTAATAGAATAGCCTTGATTAGAGTCAGGCCAAAATGAAAAGTTCAACGAATCGATAACGAAGATCCAATCAATGGCTTTTTCGTCGGCCACTTTCGGGTGTAGACTGTGTTTCTTCCAAACAGTTATGTCATAATTTTTACTCTTCATATCACTGTTTATCTGTAAATATAGTTTAGGTTTACTTTTATTATCGAAAATCGAGAAAATCTAAGTATATATATATATAATGAACACCAAATAACAGACAAATTGACATGGATTATTTAAAATTAAAAGAGAACAATTGAAATGCCATACAATAAAAAGACCAAAATGATTGATAGTTTGCAATAATTAGTGATTTATGACTTTAAAAGTTTTGTTGTTCTTTAGAACCTTCAAAAACTTCAAGTGTAAGTGCAAGGTTATTTTTTTGTTGTTCAAAATGATTGGTTATTTTAAAATATGAAACATGGACAAGTTTTAAGTCAACTTTTAATTTTTAAAATATTAAACAATAAATAAAATAAAATAAAAGTTTAAATTGGGAGCAATCGTACCATTTGTGCCAAATTATGAACTCCTTCTTCATTAATCCAAACATCTTTGGCTAAACTGACCACAAATTCTGAAGATTCTCTCGGATTAATAAATTTAGAGGAACTCATTGTATTGAATACTCCTCACAAAAGATATGCTGTGCAATGAATAAGACGAATGAATGGTTGTCCACAAGTAATCGTCTCATTTTTCAAACACAATGAAAGCCATTCATATATCGAAAGCCTATAATTAAGAACTTTTGATTCAAATAAAAGACTGCAGCAGTTCTTCAAACAAACCGATTAATAATTATCTCTTATTCTGTATAAGAATTATAGAAATGATTTTTATTCTTATTTATTGAAAAAAAGTCGACAAAAAGTTTCAAATAATTTAAAATTTTCATACATTTCTATGGAAAACATTAAATATAAGTCAAATACAAGTCTAAACAAAATTTTTTATATTTATCGACAAATAAATTGAAAACCAATTCTAATACAAAATAAGCAAAAAGTGTTGAAAAAATCAAAAAATATTTTGTTTAATAATTTGTTAAAAATTTAAATTATTCACTCAAACTGAAGACTAGTCTTTCCTTATATTTTAATCTTTTATAAGAAACTATATTTTTATTCGTCATATACTTAGAGGAACTCTTCTTAAATGAAGGCAATAATCATCAAATCGAAGAAAAATTAAGTGAAAGTCTTTTCATACTTTTGTATAATAGTATCAAAATCTAAGCAAAAAAATGATGAAAACAAAAAGTGTAACAATTGTTGAATAAATAGTTTTGTGAAATCTTTCGCTTAAATATATCGATATTTGTTTTTTTATAACACAACAAACGCTCGTTTAAAATGTCTTTAAATAAAATCGTCTTATTTTTAATAATAATTATAGAAATTAATTTATATATTAATTAGAGTTCACGACTAAAGTCCTTTAAGTCAATAGAGAGGCTTCACTCAAGTCACTGACTGGTGGTTCGTTCTCTTCTTCAGATTCGGAATCAATTCCTACAAAAGATTCATACAATTCATAGAACTCCGGATCATCTTCTGGTGGTTCAAAACGTTGTCGAATGTCATTTTCCACTCCGTTATCTTTGAACAGAAGTTTTTTCTCCTCAGGATCTGAGGTTCGGTCGTTTTGTTGGCTTTCAATGGTTTCCAATTTCCAAACCTCCAAATTATTCCAATACGTGAAAAGAGAGGGCTTTCGGTCGTGTTGTGGCTCAAAGTGCCACTGAATGTGTTCTCGAAGGTATGACGGCTGAAGACACGTATAATCGCAATACGGACCTAAAGTTTGTAATAATAATAAAATAATTGATCCGAAGACACATTTTAAATGACTTTACATTGTTTTCCGTCGCGAACGTTTCGGATCTGTTGATCATGTCTTTTGAGATGACTCTGAACGGCATCCTTTCGATTGTGAACATATGGACACCGATCGCAACAATAAAGAATTTTCTCCTCTTTTTCCACTTTAGTTGAATCGTTATCCTGAGCTGAAGTCGGAGAAGTGGGTGCCGATGGTTTTGATGAACTCAAAACAGGCTTCTTGTCGTCATCCGTAGCGTTCGTAACTTTCAAAGATTTGTTTTCTTCCATTTCTTTCAATTCTGTAGTTTCCAAGTGATTGTCACGAGTTTCAAGGGGTAGTGCTTTGAAGTTAGGATTCATTTGATGACAGGCTCTGTGTTTGACGAGAGTCGCGGCGTAATGAACGGCATAATCGCATTGATCGCACTTCCACTTCGCATCCAATCCATGAAGAGTTAAATGTTTTTCGAGACGCGATTTCTTAGAGAAGGCAGCCGGACATTTAGTGCACCGGTGGTTATATACTGAATGGCCAACCGATGCAAATGAGGAATAGTTATGTAATTGCTGGTGGACTAACAGGTTGTTGGCAGAGGATGTGCTATAACTGCAGAGTTTGCATTTGTTTGGTTCTTCACTTCCATGCATTGAGATGTGAAACGTCAATGTATTTACTTTCATAAACACCGCCGGACAGTGAGAGCACCGGTAAATGAACCGATGCTTCACACCTGTACGTAGTTTTTCCACATAAGCGTTCGATTCAGTCATTTCCAACAAAAGCATTTGTTCCCTCGGACTCCGGCCATCGACGCCGATCATTGCAGCTCTTTTAGGAATCACTCCTCCATTCAGTTCTTTCGCGATTCCGGACCAGGGAGGAGACTGTCCGTTTTTGTCAGTTTTTTTGAGCAAAGATGTGGCCCCCGCCTGGAATGTCAACGAATCCTTTTTATCGTCGGCTGTGCCTTCTTTGAGAGATTTCATATCGAGTTTCATGTGTTCGACAGCGTTTCCGATTAGAAGTTTAGTTCCATCGGGATATGAATTGGCTCTTTTGGCGATGTATTCAGCGGTGTGGACGTACAGGTGTTTACATAACTGAGGCTTATTCTTAGCTCTAAATAACACAAAATCAATATTTGAATAAATTATTCAAAAAATAAATCGATAATCAATTACTCACTTATAGGAACAGTAAAAGCAGTGGTGATCGTACTCTGTGTTATGGAAGACTGAATGTATTTTCAGATCACCAGGACCTTTAAAAGCCGCGGGACAGTCTGCAAAATTTCAATTCAATAAATAAATCAAAAACAATTTAGTCATCCATACCGGGACAGACATATGAAAACATTCGTCGGGTTCCTTGTCTGAAACTATTCACATCAATTACAGAAACAGAAGGCGTCGAAAGACTGGTCTGAATGGTGTCCTCTTTTTTAATTTCTTCCTTTTGATCAGCGGATGGTGTCTTGTGCTGATTGAGATGAACCAAGAACTGTGTCGAGTCTCTGGTCTCAAAGGCACAGTTCTGTTGCGAACACTTAAACGTTTCATTTGTATTCTGTGTGTGAAGTCTTTCGTGAACATAGATGTATGTCCTCCTCTTGGAAGTGGTCGAACAGAATCTGCATTGAAATAGTTTCCGTTTATTGTTTCCGATCTGAACCCAAGTAAAAGGAATGTCCGACTCGTCCCTATCATCCGACTCTTCCATAAGTGATTCTTCCTCCTGAGCCAAATCATAGTAGTTGATAGGCATTTGGTCACCAGAAGTCTGGTAATGCACTTTCATGTGTTGGTTCAACAAATGAAGATAACTCACAGAATAAGTGCAGAGCGTACAGGAATACTGTGCACTTCGGTTGGGCCGATGGAATTGCTTATGGTATAAGAGCTGTGTTTTGGTGCCCGCAATGAACGGACACTTATCGCAACGGTTTTTACTGACACTCGCAGACTGTCGGACAGCAGACAAATTGAGGTTCAATTGATTAAAATACTTCTGTTGTTCGTTATCTTCATTGATAACTAATTCATTTTCACTCTCGTCATTCATCTCGTCATCCATTTCTTCATTTTTAAAAGTTTCTATGACGGCTCTATTGTCAAAAGGTTGTGCCCCTCTTTTATTTGGATGGTTATTATCATTACTGTCTGCGTGCAAAAGCATATGTTTGACCAAAGATTTTTTGGCGTTTACCTAAACATTCATTCATTTAAACATTTTAAGAAAAGTTAGTTCTTTTGCAAGACTTACCCAATACGGACAGTGCGGACATTTGAAGGGACCGCTCGATGGCTGATGTCTTTTTACGTGGAAATCCATGTGAAACGCCTTTTCTGCTCTGAAAGGACATAAATCGCAAACAAAACTTCCTTTGAATCCACTGATGCGAACGCTTTGATGTGATTCTTGAAAAGCCTGAACAGCACTTGGCAAATTAGAATTGGGGGCGGAGTTTACTGATGTTTTAGGAGTGACGTTGTCGTCAACTATTTTGCAAAAAGATTTATTGACAGTACATCTGAATCTCTGTTCGACATCTTCTGAGTTGCTCTGATGTCGCGCAACGCAATGGCGAACCACAACTTCTCTCCAGTTCGAGTCAAAGCCACAGCGCCGGCACCGATAAGGCTTCATACCTGCGTGACTACTCAGGTGACTGACCATTACTTTGCTTTCCTTATGCTTGAAATCACAATAAGAGCACTGAAGGAGTTTTGTGTCATCAGAAGTAGTGTTTGAATTGTAGGGAACATTAGGCTGAAGGGAAGGGTTGAAACCTTTATTATACTGAACACTTGGTTCTGTTGATTCTTCTTCGCCCTGTACTTCGAAACAAATGTCTGGAGTAATGACAATACTTTCGGGATCACAGCTATAGTCATTGTTATCATTGTCTTCATATTCGACTTCATTCGTTTGGTTGACATCATTTTCTTCATAATCGATGCCATCACTAGTTTCGAGTCGAGCTCTTTTAGCTCTGAAGTCTATCTTAGGAGCACTGCTATTACCAACGATGGAATCCTTTTGATTGACCCAGACCACATACTTATTATATTTAGAGTAATCTCTTTTTCCTGATTCGTGGACAAGCATTGCCTTTGCGTTTACGTGTTTGGGATCTCTTTGAGATTTCATCTTAATATGTTTGGTGACATCCCATTCCCAATTAGATCTGTGCCCACAGACTGAGCACTGGAATGGTTTTGTGTTTAAGTGTTGCACGAAATGAACGTGAAAACGACTGGCAGTACTGCAGGTAAAGTCACAATAAGAGCACCGATACATTTTCACTTTTCCAGATTTTGTCATTTCATTGGGAGATTCTGAAGGACCGGCGCTTTCGTTGCTGACCAAACCTTCCTTATCATCGAAATCAATGTGTAATTCATTTTCGTTGTCTTCATCTCCCAAATCGACTCCTGTATTGTTTTCATTGTCTTCGTTATCATCTGATAAGTCATCAAAAACAAGAGGCCTTTCTTCGTAGTCATCGGGTAATGGTTTGTCATCCATTTTAATTTCTTCAATAGTGTCATCAAAGTCTTCTTCAAATTCTACTTCTCCCGATAGAACTGATGCGTCATTTTGATAGTCGGCATTAGACTCTTGAGTAGCATTTTGTGACATCCATTCCATTGAATTTTCGGATACATTCTGCGAAACGTCTGAATGCGATTGAATTTGTTGTTCCATAAGATTGAGGTCAGGCATTGGGAGTTGACTGTGATATTTCTGAATATGTCGATTCAGATCTCCCTTCCATTTACTTTTGAAAGAGCAATAGGGACAGGCAAACGGACGCTCTTTCGTGTGGACTCTCATATGCTTTTCAAGTTCAGAGATCCAACGCGTCTGATATCTAAAGTTATTTTGGATTAAAATTAGATTAAAAGATAATCCGATTTTAAATCCTTTTCAAACGTCATTCAAAAAGTATGTAAATAAAAGAAAAGGAAAAATATTTGGACTGGAATTCGATGCTTACCCACAAACTTGACATTGAGTTGAACTCTTGTCAACAACCGTTTGTTTTCTCTTCATTGCGACGTTTGGTTTAATCGATAGATTTTGATTCAATACTTCAGAAATATTGTGAGAAAGAGGGGTAGAAGTGGACGGAAGGGCTCTGTTATTGCGTTTACGTTTAGGGTTCAACTGTTCCAGAATAGTAACGATATTATTAGCCTGAGTGTCCTCCTGATGCATATGAGTCAGATGTCTCTGAAGCCAAACCAAGTTTTCGAATTTGATTTCACAGAGAGGGCACTGAAACCGTTTCTCGGGATGTGCTGTCGACTCGTGTTTCTGGAGTTTAGCGAATGTATCGGTTTGGAAGTTACAATATTTGCATTTCTTCACTACTCCAGGTTTTGCCACAATCTTTCCATCATTTTGACGAACATAAGTGGTGGGCGCTCTAATGGTAGGCGTAGACCCTTCTTCAAGTGTTTGTTCGAATAAATGAGATAACGATCCGTTCTCTACTTCTTCATTGTCCTCATTTTGAGTTACTTCACTTTCGCCCTCGTCTTCGAGTGGTTTAACATCCGTTTGGTTCGAATCCACTGATTGTTGTTCACCAGTTTTTTCGCGATGATGTTGAGTCATGTGGACAGTCAGGGCTATCATAACACAAATGAATAAAATTGTATTTAATAAATATTTAATAAGATTGAGAGTACAGACTAAGGAGAGTGTCATGTGGTATGACTCATACCTTGTTTCTTATCGCACGCAAAACTACATTTCGTGCATTTGAAGAGTCCATTTGAATAATGACTTCTCACATGTCTGTCCACATTCCATGAATAGGGGCTCTCAAAATCACACATTTCACACTTGATTTTAGGGGCCGAATGGTATTTCATATGCTTTTTGAAGAGGTACTGAACATTAGTCATATAACCACAGGTCTGACATTTGTGGTACTTCTTTGCAAAAATTGATTTGTCATTCAGTCGTTTTTGATTCGCAGATATTTGTCTCTGAAGAGCGATCTTACGCTTCTGATCACTCACTGACTTCTGATTGACCACTAGCTTTGCTTTGGGTGGGGGCGGCAGTGGACCACTCACTCGATTAGTAGTGACCATCGCTGGAGAGGTTAGTGTTGGTAACTTCACTCGAATTTTAGGCACAACGTTCTGTTGAGAAGTACCTGCGCTATCATCAGAAAGTTCAGGGCTTTCTTTTTGAGTGATTGTCTGCGCCTTTGGAATGGCTTTTGATTTGCTCGACTTGTTTGAGGTTTGCGCCACTTCTGGCGGTGGAGTCATCGATGTCTCCAACTTATGTACTAATAGTAAATGTCTTTGAAGTTTTTGGACGTACTGACAGGCGTACACACAATAAGGACACTCCACGATCTTAAGTCTCTGTCCATGGGCGTCACGTCGATGATACAAGAACTCGCGCGGGTTTATTGTCCGGAAACCGCAATCATTACACGTATATTGGCGTCTAATTCGAGTGGCCGGCAAGTCATCACTGCCACCAGATGCTGGGATCGCCATTTTTTTATTCGTAAATTTAGGAGTACTGGCGCGGGACGACACAAACTCACTGATAGAGTTCTCGTGCGAAGGAGGTGATGGCTGTCCCGAAGACTCGTACCAATTGGAATCTGACTGATCTCTACTGTTTTGATGAAATGGCGCCAAATTCATGAAAAAATTGGGTCCATTGTCTTCATACGCCTCTTTCCAGAAATTTTTATCGTCGTCTTCTTCCTCTTCTTCTTGAGTTCGATTTATATTCGACTCGTCTTCCAATCGGTTTTGAATGTGATTTTCATTTAAGTCCGAAGTGTTTCCGTATTGACCACTATTGTCTTCACCGCCGGCAGAGACCAGTTCTTTAGCGAACTTGACCTGAGCTGACTTAAGGATATCCCGATGAACTTCTAATTGATGGCGGATCAGAGTTTCGTTATCTTCGGAGAGAAAACCACAGAATTTGCAGCTTTTGTTTCCTTAAATGAAAAAAGTTTTAATTATTATTAAATTTTCGGTTCAATTGATTCTTAATTTGCAGACCTTTTGAACCACAGATTCCGTGAACTTCTCTTCGATGTCTCAGAAGATTTGTTTGATAAGCCTATTGTCAAAGAGATGATAAAAAATCAATTAAAAACAAAAGAGGAGTCACTAATGAGACCAACCGTAACGAAGGGACAGAGAACACACTTTAGGGCATTCTCTACGTGAGTAACGGCTTTATGTCGGGACAACTGGCGCGCACTCTGGGCTTCAAAAGAGCATTCACTACAAGGGTAAGACATCTTGAGAGGAGGCACTCGAGCCATTCGTATGGCTAATTCATGCTAAAGATGTCGACAAAGAGGTGTGAAATCAATTTTTCTCACAAATTATATCCGAACTCAACATTCGTTTTATTAATCAATTCGACAATAAATCTGAAAAATAATAAAAAGAAAAATCAGAAAATAAAAGAATAAATCAATTGTAGACCGAATACAAGGAATACAATCTGTTATGTCATTCAAGAGAGCAAAAGGTCTGATATCTCGTGCGATAACCAATAATCCAAAGTAAAGACTATTTGTTATGAAATGGCAAAACTCGTGCATTAATTCAATGCATAAACCATTTAATAATTGTTTTGAAGACAATTATCGTATAAAAAGATAATAAGAATAGAGAACTGCAGAAAATGCGATAGACTTGTGATATAGGATGTGATGTCTGACAGAGCTATGAGTGAACACCCATTCATTGATAACCTAATGGCAACGCAGTCGTAGGCATTCGGCCAAAACACTAAAGACTATGATTGGAGTTGACTTATGAGACATTGAGTGAGAGATAACTGGAATGTGCTCTCAATGCTGTTACTGAGCGATGAGCCACAGCTCAGGCAAACTAACCACAATAGAGACAATGCATTCAGACATGCCATACATAGATAGCTGTACTGCCATATCAAGACACCATATCAAGGACAACACCGACATAATAAGACATAGGCCATAAAATGGCCGACAGTTCCTCTTTATTGCCTCTCTTGACTACCGGCAGAACAGGTCTTAAACACTTGTTTGGTTCAAAACCTAATCTAAGCTTAAGTCTGACTTTTGCTGATAACTAATTCCAAGAAACGGATGTCTAAAAAACTTGAGTTTGACTTCAGATTAATTGAATCTCAACTCACAAAAGCTTCGCGGAATCGGTTCGACACAAGAGCTGCAGAAGTGCCGAATAATTTCCTATATGTATGTGAGTCGGCCTCACACTCGACGCCATTTTATGTCATTTTATGGCCAAAACTATTGTATTTGTTATCAATTTTTTGGAAGGCATTCAAAGCGACGACAACTCAATAAATAAGTGGAAATAAGCGGAAAAAAGTGTCAATCAGTTTATTTGTAGTCAACCCTAAGATCTATCCTTCCTTTTATGAACCACTAAATCACATTAAATGCTTTAATTTTGAATAAGACTCGACTCAATGGTTCAAAATTTTAATTAAATGATTGTAATTAAATTGTCTTCATTTGTGATATCATTTTTCATAAATGATTTGTGAAATCAAATCAAATCTCTAATTAATTATCAAATATTTCGTAATAAATGTAAAATATGTTTGAATTAAAATGAAGTAAAATTTGATTAAAATTTAATTAAAATCATTTGTATTGAGTACTGATTGAAGATTGGATTAAAAAATATTTAAATAAATTAATAAAATCTGATTATATTTGGTTTTATTTTTTAAGGCATTGAGTCATAGATTGAGTCAAAACATTGAATAACATTAGAATCAAAACAAATATAAATCAAAAGACAATTATAGTTAATATAAGACTTACCACTTATTCGGAGGAATGGCGGACAAAGAATGGCTGAGTTGTCGGTGTGTTATGTGTCAGCACTGGTAGTGTTGTGTTCTGTGCAGAGGACGAACACTATCTCTGTTGGCATTTGCGGTCTTCAAGCGATAGGAAAGCGCTGTTCGACTGCTATTCGACACAACACTTGTATGGCGTGTATGGCGTGTTTGCAGACCTGTGCTTAGATCACAGCCATAGCCATAGCATTGATTGCAACGATAGTATGCATTGAAAGACAGTCACTTCACTCGTCGTCTCTATAGCTGTACACAACTGCACACAAGTCTGTAACTAAAGACCTTTAGCTCATATTGAGGAAGGAGGAGGTCCTTAAAGACTCTTCCAGTGCTTTGAATGGCAGATCGCAGTCCAGGATATGAGGATATGAGGAGAACCGAACCAGTATTTCAGTATTACTACTATTATCACCTCTCGATTCAAGCTTTTGATGACGACTACCACTGCATGGATTGTATGGACTGCTTGTTCTGCACAACTGCCACAACTGGCAATCGGAATGGGGTCGACTCAACTCAACTAAAGAATGGCAGATATGGCAACACCATTATTGTCACATAACAGATATAACCACTTTTACAGTATCTGACCCTTACTTTACTCTAAGTTTTTCTCAATATATTAATAAATGTTTGGAAAAGTTATAAACTTTTAATAATAATAATAATAATAATAATAAATATTAGTTTCAATCATCTCTTAATCCAAACAAATTCAAAGACAAATTAATAAACTAATGAACTAATGAGTGAACAAATGAATTGACAAAATTAACTCTCATTAGACTCTCAGGTTATCTCATTAGACAAACAAACAAATGACACAATTGGTGACACCTCTCTCTACTGGTGGCCTCTCTCTATGTCTTGCATTTATGCCACTCTTATAATTCAGATTATATATAAAAAATAGATTGAGATCTACTCTAGTATTAGGTATTAGATATTAGGTCGTCCAAGTGGTGCTTCGATGACTATATGCTCACCACTCAAACGGTAAGGTATAAGGCGTGCCACTCTTAGGTCTGTCGACTAAGGGCTGTAAATATTGCAAAAGACTCGTCAGTTCTGTGCAGTGTATCTGCTTTTGGGTGACGTCCACACCATTGCAACGATTGTGGAAAATGTGGAAATCATCGATTCGTATGACTATGACTTGGCTCTAATGCTATCCTGTTTTCTGTACCTATACACCAGACAACTCTGCCATTCATGAGTGCAGACATAGAACTCAATGGCAAACAAATGGCAACACCACCACCACTCATACCACTCACAACCGCACAAACTCTCATTAGGTCTTCTCTTTTTTGCTAAACAACAAACATCAGAGCAGATGATATTTTTTTCGGACAAATGTTTTCTCTTCTCTACAATTCTTCCATAGGGTTGGCCTAACTCTCACTAACTATACTTTGCTATCATTTTTCTTATATCAAAGATATTTGTTTAGTGACAACAAAAGCATTTATTTTAGAACTGCTTTTCATTTATTCATTTTTTCCTCAAATCATTTAATTTATAGAAAAAAAAATAATTAAAACTTTTATTGCAATTATGATATTATAACAACTTTTTCAATACTTTTGCCTTTCATTGCATTCAACTCTCGATTGAATCTAAGAATTACTTCAATGAAGTCGTGATTTGATTGAAGGTTTTCCCGTAACGACGAGAATCGTCTAAAGTTTCAAATTTTATTACACCTTTTAATTTTAAAAAAAAATGTGTAAATAAATTCATTTAATTTCTCTATTAGAAGGAAGTAATTTACATTGTTTTGAAAATATGAAATTAAGCATGTTTCAATTAATTAAATTCACAAACTTATTAAATATCAATAAATTATTAGCTATTTTTGAATAATTCATTTATATTCCTCCGTTTGAAACACTTTTTCGTTGTTTTATTGATGTAATACCGATCTGTGCGCTCAATATCTCAATGACCGCCAACTCTTCAGATATACAAAAATAGATAAATCAATATTTCAATGATAGAAAAGGTGAACTAAAACAGTGATAGTTATTTGAGTCAAAACAAAATTCGCTTATCCTTTCCTCTTTTCCTGAGTCTGATCTCTCTTCAGTTAATATTCTTGTGATAATCGATTAAATTTTTGTATTCTTTTTTTTATTCAAATTATTTGAAAAAATAGGGATTTTTCTCAATTACTTTAATTGATATCAATTAATAAAAAAAAGCGTGAAAACAATTAAACTATTAATTAAAATAATTTAAATTTTGTTTAAAAATTAAATTCAAATAAAATTTAGGCTCAAATCTAATTAAAATTAAATTATAATCAAATTGTATTTCAATTATTCTTCAGATTCTATAAGAATATTCTTATAGTGATTCAAAGGAAGCGCTAATATTTGTTTGGTTATAATTATTGACAAAAGGTGTCGCCAAAAGTTGTGAAAACCTCATTGAAGGTATGGTTTCCTCAATTTTAATGGTTTTGAGTAATTGATTGCGTCTAACATTAAAACCATTGCATTGTTTCCCGAAAACTCATTTGAATCTAAGCTGTGATTCATTTCTTTGTTATCACAATTTATATCTATTTTTCACTCTCTTTTTGATCACATTTTTCATTAAATTAATTGAATTATAAATAATTATCTTTAAGTGCGAAACAAAATCAATTAAATAAATAAAAGGAAGACAATGGCCGACAATAAACTCTATGAAATTTTAGGGGTCTCTCGAAACGCATCCGCAAATGAAATTAAAAAGGTAATTCTAATCTTTTATCATTTATTATCATTACATTAATGGTTGACTCAAAAGCAATACAGAAAGTTGGCGAAGACATACCATCCGGACAAGAATCAGGACGAGGCAGAGGCTGAAAAGGTTTGTTCGACAGATATTACTTGAGATGATGTCCTCATTTCGTATTATTTCAGTTCAAAGAAATATCTTTCGCTTACGAGGTATTAACCGATTCCAAAAAGAGAGAAGTTTACGATCGCTTCGGAATGAAAGGTCTTCAGGGAGGAGGAAGTGATGACTTCTCTTCAGCTGAAGACATATTTTCTCATATGTTTGGTGGGGGCGGACTATTCGGAGGATTGGGTGGATTCGGAGGTGGAATGGGTTAGAATTATCGAGAGATTTAGTTTTTTTAATTGTATTTAATTATATAAATTGGAATATTTAGGCGGCGGTCGAAGGCGTCGACAGAGAGGAGAGGACACAATCCATCCATTGAAGGTTTCTCTCGAAGATTTATATAATGGAAAGGTCTCAAAACTACAACTGAGTCGTAATATTCTCTGCAAAGCCTGTGATGGGTATGTCTTTTGTTAAAACATTGTGGACTCCAATTAATTGAATTCCTGGTCTAATGAATAGTATCGGCGGTAAACCTGGTTCTCGAGTCAAATGTGTCAGTTGTAAAGGAATGGGTGTTAAAGTTGTTGTCAGACAATTGGGTCCAGGAATGCTTCAACAAATGCAGAAGCCGTGCGAAGACTGTCATTCTCAGGGAGAAGTGGTTAATGAGAAGGATCGGTGCCATACATGTCGGGGCAAAAGAGTTTCCAATGAGACTAAGATATTAGAGGTTCACATCGACAAAGGCATGAGAGACGAACAAAAGATCACTTTTAGAGGAGAAGGCGATCAAACGCCAGATGTCGAGACCGGAGATGTGATTATAGTTCTTCAGCAGAAACCTCACGAGAAATTCCAACGAACCGGAAATGACTTGTTTTTACCGCTCAATATATCTCTTACCGAAGCCTTGTGTGGGTTTGTCTACAATTTGAAACATTTGGACGGAAGACATATTTTGATTAGAAGCAAACCCGGAGAAGTGCTGACTCCCGGCTCTGTTAAAGGAATTAAAGGCGAAGGAATGCCTATCTATAGAAATCCATTCGAAAAGGGAAACCTTTATATCAAATTTAATGTAGAATTTCCGGAAAATCAATTCATTTCTGAAGTAAAACTCAAACAATTAGAGGGTATTATACCGGAGCGGAACGAACCGATGGAAATTGACCTCAACGATGAACACACAGAAGAGGTTGATCTCCACGAATTTGATCCGAGTAATGACAGATGCAATGGCGCCGGTCGTAGTGAGGCTTATGATAGCGATGATGAAGATTCTCGTAGAGGGCCGGGCGGTATTCAATGCGCCAGTCATTAGATAAATGAATTTTCCTAATAATATGTTTAGACTTTGATTTAGCGGTAATTCAATTGAAATAATCATTTCTAATGAATATTTGTTTTAATAATTATCTTAAAAACAAATCTTAAAATATTTTTCACTCTTATTATAAATTGTTTATTAAAAGCATTCCTCAATTGATTTCATAACTTAGAAAATCATTACATAATTGTCTGTAATTTTAACTAATTTTCCGATCAATGAATCGCAGCTTTGATTTCATCTGAAGGGAAACCGATGACAACTGTAATCATTTTTACAAGAATTTCAATTCATTTAATATATTATTCCTTCAAATCCTTTATTTTTCTTAAATGTTTTTGCATTAAAGGGTGTATTTCTATCAGAACTTTAATGGATTTGAATGAATAATCAGTTTATAACATATTATTTGAATATTTATTTTACACCAAATATTAGGTAATTATTAGTGTTTAATAAAATTTAGTTTAAATTTTAAACAAAACTGTATTATCATTAGTCATAGTTTGGCCACAAATTGTGTTTGAAATTCTGATTTTGCTTTCGATTTATATAATGCGAAAGAAATCGAAGGTTTTGTGTAAAGACTGATCAATAAATTGTTTTATTCATCAAATTTTTGATTTCCAATTCATTTTTTGGAACTTTAAGTGGTTTTCATCAAAAAACAGAATAATTTTGATATATTTAATGAGAAGATAATGTCATCCAAAGACAAAATCATTGAATCGAAACTCATGGCCTGAGAACTGAA
>JAQGCE010000193.1:0-15283 GCA_034699185.1 Eupelops torulosus
GAGAGAGAGAGAGAGAGAGAGAGAGAGAGAGAGAGAGAGAGAGAGAGAGAATGGGAGAGTAGGGAGAAAGGATTTCCTAATTAAGATTTATGTTTTAATTAATTTTTTATTATTCAATAAATACTAATTTTAATTGAATTTCAACTTATTTTATAATTTTATTAAACTTTTGTCTACAAAACCAATCGATTCAATGCTTTAAATGAAATAATTTCCAATAATTTTCAATAAAATACTATTGAATTAAAATATTTTTTTTGTTAATAATTATAATCAATTAATAGACACCGATATTAAAGTGCACTTCGATTATAATAAACAAAAAATGAGTGCAAACGATAAATAGAAAGACTTTTCTACCATTTATTCGTTAAACACAAAGAAGTTTTGGCGAAAAATTCGTTAAATTGTTTGATTAGTTGACCACAACATTAATCGAGTCACTAATTGAGTCGTTTTTCAATATTTATAATAAATTTTTGTGAATTTCTAACCTATTTTTGAACACTTTTTGAACTCTTTTCGTGTATTTGTGTTGTTTTAGAGCCAACAGAAAGTCTATTGATTTCTATAAATAATTAATTAAATCATTCAAATCATTACTAATTTATGAATAATTAATCAGAAAATTCGTGTCTATTGTTTGTAACTCCTATTTGTATTAACTTTAATGAGCACTAAATCATTGATTTTCTTAAATAAAAGCAATTCATTAAAAACAAGTCTTAAAACAATCGCTGAATAAACGGAGAAAACTCAGCGAAGTTTTTGTAATCAATAGTATTAACAGAAAATTAATTAAAAATCAAGTCTTAAAAAAATATTTAAATAATAACCGAATATAAAGAGACAGAAAACATATCAATTGATAATTAGTCTGACATTTGTCTGAAGAAAAATCTAAACATTGGTCTAAAATACGTTATAAACGGAAACTGTTATCAACAAAATTATCAATAAAGTGGTATTTAAGCGGTTCTTAAGATGATATGAACGCCGGAATCTGTTTCCACCAAATCAGACATCTCTCCGACCTTTAGAGCAAAGGCCGAGTCTTCGAATGGCTTCTGCATCGCTCCGCGCGTGAAATAACCCAAATCTCCGCCTTTTTTAGCTGAAGAACAATCGCTGGCCTCCTGTGCCAACTGTTCCAGAGTGACTTCTCCCGACTCGATCTGTTTACGATACTCTTTAACCAATTCGATGGCCTCTTCTTTGCTTCTTGTGATGTTATCTTCTTTCCAAGAGGACGGCCGACGGCTTTCGCAGTGTTTGACCAACAAATGAGAGCAACGGATCTTTTCGTTGTCTTTAGTGTTTGCCTCAGTGGTCGGGCGGTCCCATTGGCTCTCTTTAGTGTAGATATTCAGATAATAGACCTGACCAGTGCTCCGACTGATCCTTTTCTCCCAACCTTTGGGCAAATCTTCTGAAGTATTGTTTTCTTCTTCCATTTCGATATGAATTGAACGGACGATCAATTGGTCCAAAAATTTTCGATAATTATTATAATAATTATAATCTTTTCATTCAATCGTTTAATTATTATTTGTTCCGAAAACTTAGCGATTGTTTTGGTATTCAATAAAATAATCGATAATTTTATTTGAATAAAATCTTAATTCAATTGGAAGACAATTAATGTCACAATAGTTGTGTCTGACTTTCTTCGGTTATAATTTAATTAAATAAAATGTTTGATTAAATTTTATTTATAAAAAAGAGTGAAATTAATGTTTGATTTGTTGTAATGTCTTCACAAACAAACACTTCTGCGAAGAGTGAGAAAAATCTTTCCGACAGAGACTCAGTTGCGGTAAATTCTCATCCAATCCTTTGCCCGTAAACACTAATAAATGTATTATAAATCGAAAGTTTGATACTATTTTATGTACTTATTAAATGATTCTATACTATGTAAAGGTTCTCAATTTTATATGTTAGATAAGTTAATAATAAAAATATGTGTTTATTATAACTTTTGCTTTGAAGTCAAGCGATGTCTCTGTAATAGCTGTCAACCAATCAATACGTGACTCAAAACAAATGACATAACGTCTGGTTTACGAATCATTTGAGTTACGCCATTATTGCAAATGCATTCAAAGAGTTACCTTTTGTTTACATTTGAGCCCTGAATCGCAATGCTTTGAAAGGGCTTCAAATGAAAGCTATTTTTGGTCACAAAGTATTACAAAATACAGTGAACTCTACGACTGTATCTAAATGTTGACAAACTCTTATGAAATCACATTTTATTTACTTTAGCATTGATTTTAAAATAATAACAAAAGAGTGAAAACTATTTTTTTTAATTTACATTTTTATCGATTTTACCATTAAAATGGATGAAAGAGTCAATAGATTGTCACTGAAACAATTCTAATGTCAAGTAACAAAGTTTAGATTTATTAGTGATCTTGCTATTTTTGTCGATAATTTGATAATTTGTTGATAAGATTTTCAAATATCTAAACGCCATTCAGTTTATTGAAAGCTAATCCAAACAAAGAGATGTCAGAAACGGTGCGATTCGTGTCCGCAAATCAAAGTCGAGGCAATGGAGACACAAAAGACATAATAAATGGTGAAGAAATGCATGAATTTATTTCATTCAACAGACAATTGTCGCGACCGACCGACCACTTCCGGCCAAGTCGTTTAGTGCCAGACAACCCGTACGCACCGCCACCGAAGGCTACCAATCACTCGCCGCATACGTATTTCACAAAATTCATTCGGGACCCGATCACCACTTCTTTAAACCAATTCAGTCGCGTAACAAATCTGGTGACGAGTCCTACCTTTTATGACGACGAATACCACAACTATTTGTCGTCTTTACATGTTTCGCGACCGCCGGGAACTGCCGAACGGGTCAACAGACGACATGAAAATCATGAGCACAACGACTTATCGTCCGATTCGATGACATTTTCCAATGATTTCAATTCTATCGACACTAATGTCCCGTTACCTCCGCCTTCATTGCCAGCTATAGCCTGTTCTGTGGCCCAATTCCGTCTTCCGCCGCTCACACCCCAAGAACTTGAAGAAAAATCCCCTGAAATGACTATCGACCAGATTCTGGAGCGAATTTTCAGAGGAGTCAGTCTTTTATTCTTTGGATTAAATATTAGTTTTGATTTAATTCAAAATTGATTTTAGGGTTTAAGCGATAATGAATTTCGACAGCGATTGTGGCCATTAGTGTTGGGACTGACCGATGATGTCTCAGAATTCGATTGGAGCCAATTGAGTGATCTCTTCGACAAATATCATTCTCAATGGATGGCAATATTACCGGATCAGGAGCTCAGGTTTACTGCATATCGCGAAAGAAAGTCTTTGATTGGTATGAATTGATTAATCGTCTAATAATTGATCCTTTGATTAATGAGTTGTTCCACTTCTTTGAATTATCAGAACGGGATGTGATTCGATGCGATCGTTCGCATCAGTTCTATAAGGGAACGTCATCTAATCTGGATAAGTTGAAGGCTCTCCTATTGACTTACACTATGTATGACTTTGACACCGGTTATGTTCAGGGTATCCATCATTTAATTTTCGTGATCTCTTTATTCATATTTTCAATGAATTAATTATTGAAATTAGAATTTAATTTTAAGGCGTTTTTTCTCAAAAGTGTTGCGAAAATATTTAACAATTAATTCGATGCAAAAATTCCAGAAATTCTAATCATTTCTGGTTTTTTTCGAGTTCTGGTTTTCATCAAAATTCTAATAGTGTTCAGCCCTTCCTTTGCGGTCATCACTCATCAGTCAATCCTTGAATTTTATTTTTAAGCCTTTTTCTTAATTTGTTTATTGTTTTATTCAAAAAAACAGTTTAGTCTTTCGTATTATTATTAACCCTAATATTTGGATAATTTATTATATTTTTATTGTTTTTCTTTTAATTTTCGGTTTGTTTTTTACATTAAATTTAATATTTTAAAGGTATGTCAGACTTGGCGTCGCCCCTACTTTACGTAATGGACGGAAACGTTATGAAAGCCTTTTGGTGTTTCGTTAGAGTAATGAAACAAATTGTAAGATTCCTTTTAATCACTTTCTTATCAATTGATTATTTAATTCAATGAATTGATAATTGAATTTTGAATTCTTATTCTAAAGGGAACTAACTTTGAAATGTCTCAGTCGTCGATCAAATTTCAATTAGAAATGTTATGGAAATTAATTGAATTGACTGATCCCTGTTTTGCTCAATACTTAGGTAAGTTCTGACACCAGTTCTTATGCTTGAAATTTGATATTCATTGCAATTTCATTGATGTTTGCCGTCAATTGCCGTTAAAAGAGTTCTTTTGTTAAGAAAATCACTATATTTTTCTCTATATTTCACTGAATTTTTGTTGAAAAGAATAAAAAATTTTGAGAAATCCTTTTTTTTTTTTAAGAAAAATTATAAACTTTGGGTCCAATTATTGAAAAGATTTATGAAATTTTAAATTATTTTGACATTGAATTCAAAGTTTTTTTGTTTGCTTTGAATAGAGATTACGCCTAAATATCATTGGATTGTTTAGACTATTATTCGAGTGATTTAATCATTAATTATGTATTTAATTTCTGAATTAAGTCACAATTTTTATCTCCAATTTCTATATAAGTCTATAAAAAACAATTTTATGAATAATTATAGTTATTTTGATTTGAGTTTTGATAACTAATCGCACTTTGATTTTGAAAATTGAATCAAAAATTGATTTTTATCTTAGATTAGAGTTCAATAGTAATGAAAGTTTTGAGAAATAATTTTTTTTTTCTATTCAATCGATTGTTTATAAATGGGTTTTGAAATAACAGTTTTAATAAATTTTTTGACTTTTAATGATTTGCTTATATTTTTCACAACAAATTGGGTTAACATTTGAATCGAAGGCGTTTTAAGTGTTGTTATTTCGAACCGAATATTGTATTACAAATATTTTACGACTCGTTTGGACTGTTTATGTCTGTGCTATCGGTTGTGTGGCTCACGTCATATGGGTTTTTATTATTCATAAAAATAATTACAAAATTCAATATTTTATTCAAAAAAACTGAGAAAATAACGAAATGAATCGCAAAAACTAATTATTAGAATAAAAATGCATAAAAACTCCATTTGATTATCAACAGAGAGCTTCTCCTCTATTATCAGAGGACTGTTCCCTTCGATCATTATCTTCCCTGTAATTTAAGTGAACCTTATGTTTAACCTTAATTCTGGACTCAGAATAAGAGCACAGGAATCTCATTTCATTTCTATTAGCATTGGTTTTGTTATTAGTTTCTTAGTTTTAGTTCGGATTTCTAGCAATTCCTATGAATTTAATTGAATTAGTATTCAAATCATAATTATTTAAAATATGGTTTTTTATCTTCTTATTCCTCTTCGAGAACTGCATTCGTTCTTATCTTTCAATTTAAAAGTAAATTATTGTTCTCTCGAAAGTCATTCAATCCATTTGTTTATAATTAAATTGCTTATTATCAGTGATAGCCAGGCTGGTGAGGGTGCGGCCCCTATACTCATTTAAATCTAATCTTTGGTCAGCTATCTAAATACCCTGTTGAATCTCTAGAAATTTTAGCTTTTTTAACGATATTGATAAGATTTAGCATTATTATTATTATATCGAATAATTTGAGCCCTGCCTCGTGTCACACATCCTGACTCTCCTTGCTTTCTGTGTTAATTATTAATTTATGAATTGTTTGATTCAATTCGTGCTCTTCTTTTTGTTATATGATTTGCTTTTCATTCAAATAACAAATTTGAGAGCTTTTTGCCCAAAATTTCAGTCATTAATGTCTTTTAACTTTTCATTTAATTCTATTTTTAGTGATTTTTTAGATTTTAAATTTGTTGAAATAATCGATTTTTTTATTGTTTTCTATAAAAAAAAAAGCTACAAAAGACTCAACGAATTGTTATTTTGCTTTTCGTTGGATTGTCTGTCAATTCAAACGGGAATTCATGAAAACCGAAAGCGACGAATATAACGATTGTCTTATACTTTGGGAAAGCATTTGGACGTCACATATAATCAGGAAAATTGGTAACAAAAACGATGAGGAATCGGTTCCTAAGGATCAACAGCTGTTGAGCTTAGAAAGCGATGGCTTAGAGAAAAACAAACTAAAGGGCTCTCACGAAAAGATCAATAAGAGTTTGAGCACCGGATCACTACATATGACATCTCAAACAAACACTATAGATGTACCTGACATCCAGTTCCGTAACGGCACTCAAAAGCGTTCAAATAGTTTCCGAAATAAGTCTGAAAGACGTGATTCACCAAAAGAAGGCTCAAAAAGTCTGCCAAAGAGGGACTCCAGTAGTTGTGTCCCAAAAACACCCGAAAAGCATCTGACGGACGCCGAGCTCTACTCACTCTCGTTATGCCTTTCAGTCATAAGAAGAGAAAGGGATCTAATTATGGCTCAACGATTGGATGCCACAGAAATACTGAAGGTATTTGCGCCTCAAATATAATGCGTTTAATCACTCTTTTAGTTCCGGTCTTTGTTTTGATCGGAAAAAAAATACTTTTCTTTTCTTAAGACTTTCAAAAAGTATTGCAATTTTTTTCGTTTAATTTTTTCGGTAAACCTTTTTTTGCGCTTAAAATTTGTTTTTATAACTTATTTTACTTTTCCTGCCATTCATTCCGTTCTTTTGCTCTACTCTTTTGAATACCTGTTTGTATTTCAATTGAATTTTTATTAACCATTTTATTGGTCTTTGATTTTTCGATTGCGTTTTGATTCACTCATTATTTAATTTATTTTTCTTTCTTTAAAATGTTTTATCCATTTATTCGTTCACTGAATGACAAAAAAGTGTTTTTCTTCGTTCAGAATATAATAATTGATTTCTCCATTGATTTTCATTTCATTTTTCACATTTAAATCTCATTAAATGTTTTATTTTTCAAATTATAGAAAAGTTGTTTAATTTTTTGCTTTCAATTGAATTTTCTGATAATTGATTGCAATTTGAAATCAATGGCAGAAGTGATTGTAAGGCATGACTTGTATTGTTCTCTAAGTTTCCTAAAAGGCTTTCCACTCACACTCTTTCAGTCCGAAAGTGACCCTAAAATGTGTTTCTTTTCATATTTTGATTTATAAGTTCACTCATAAGAATCGCACAATTATTTGAATTATTTTTTCAGTAATTGTTTGGAAAATACTTTCACTTTTATTCCCATTTATTGTATTTTTTGGACAAAAAATTGAATATATTTTAATAATTTGTGTGAATAAAAATAATAACTTTAATGATTCCAAGGCTATGGCTGTCAGTGATTTGCTTTTTATTGCAATAAAAAGAGTTTTCCTTCCCTTTACATAAGAGCCCCTTTTTTTTATTCTGAGCGTGAGTTCGTGTGCGCTGTCATTAGCCTGTATTACATATTTTACAAACTTTTTGAGAAAAAAATTAATTAAAATTCTATTCTTATTTTGTAATTCAAGAGATTTTTATATTCTTTTATTGAGTTTTATGTGTTTTTCACTGAATTTTATTTAAATTTTGAATTTATTTGTTTGTATTTGAATAGCATTTCAATACACTTCAGTTGAATAGCGATTTGGAGGACATTTTAGTCCACGCGTCGCACATCTGGTATTGGCTGATCCACGATTCCGGGGAATCACTTCTGTATAAGTCTGAGCTGATTGTCAATGAGCCGAATGATGAGTACGATCTGCTTAATGACTCTTTGCTTACCGATGAAGACTATTATATAATAAATGCATCGAATATCTAACGAATTGACGAATAATGAGTTTATTTATTATTTGCCAAACAATCGATACAATCAATTAAGTAATTATTAACTAAAAGTCTATTTATTTGTGTTATTATTTTTCAATCAATTTGTTTAAAAATTTTTATTCTCTAATTATGTTCTTTGACTTAAAGACTGAGTAAAATCCCAAACATATTATTATAAATTAAATGTTTGCCAAATATATTCACAATTATGTGTTAATTCCAGTTCTATTCCACAATTATCTCTTCCCTATGTCTGAGCTTTTAATCCTTGGTTAACATAAATTTATTTAATTATTATTCAAATGTTTTAATTGTTGAGCTCTGATCTCACACTCCCTTCGATGAGAAGTCTGTTTCTGACAAATGTGGGACACATTTCACCAATGATTTTATGTTTGAATCTATTTATCTTTGGTTTGGATTTTTCTCAAAGAAAACCCAAACGTTTTTATGATTTGAGGGAACAGTTGTTTGTTTGGGAATTGAAAACAGAATATAATTTGCATTAATTTCTCAGTTTTATTGTTATTACAATTGTTTAGATTATTATTTTTGTTGATATATTTTCCGCAAAATAAATCGAAACAAATATTATAATCGAGGAAATTTTCAGTAATAAGCTCTGGGTTTGCCAACAGTGGTGGACAGGTCTCGATTAGTGGCTATGCTGTGCAGTACGGCCTCGTTTCTGTGCACTTAACTGTTTGCCTGATCTGAGCCTTGAGATCACGAATTGATCACTAGTTATGAGATATTTATATGGATTTATGGAAAATATATTTGAATTTTATTATAATTTAGTTTTTTTCGTTGATTTCATTCAAAATTCATTCATCAGATGAGCGATCATTTCAGTGAAGGCGAGAAATTCGTGCAAAAGATTTAGTGGCGATTGTGTGCAGTCGTGTCAAACAGTGGGTGGAGTTCTGTATTCCTATTATTTTATGTTTGTTGGCTATGATATCCCATTCCCTCATATATTCCTCCTTTTCTTTCTGGTCCTCTCTATTACCAGATAATTGTTAGACCTTTTCTGACAGATATATCAGAGAAAATACTCCGCAAAACAACTGTTTCTTTTATAAAACAGTGCCTCAAATGTAAAGCCAATCGAGAGGTAAAGCTGTTCTCAAAAAAATATTTCAGTTAAAAGTTCATAATATCCGAGGCTATTATAAAACATGAAACACGATTTGGAGCACACTTTAAGTGTGAGAAATATATTTCCAGAGTATTATTACTTATTATTATTATTACATTTATTTTGTTTTGTGAGAACTTATGAATAAAATGTGATTTATATTCGATATCCGAAAATCCCGATTATGTGTTCCGTAGGAATAATAACTAATATTTTATGTTTTGTTTATTGTTTGCCGAATAACTAAGTCATTGATTGCTATCTCTTTCTTCTATTGGAAAGAAATTGCAACAAATTTATTACTAAACACAGATTTAATCAAAGAACAAATGAATGAAAACCCCCTGAAATTCGCCTTCATTTCAATTTCTATTAGAAATGATATATTAATAACAATCTATGAGTATCTATATATTATGTATATTATATATTATACACCTTTTTGTTAGATCTTTTACTCGACAATACAAATAATATTATTATAGAAGTTCACGACTTTTAATTTTGAGGAGGCTTTCCTCTGTTCTCCAAATGCTAGGGATACCGGAGTGGGCTATACCTCAAATTTCCAATACTTTGGGTTTGTTAGGCTAAAATATCTTCCAACTTTTGGTATAATCTGTCCTCAATATCCACCTTGGTCATCCACCTTGGTCATCACTGGATATAAAAGACTTTCTAAATATTAGAAAAATCCCATCAAATGTTAGAAATAATAAAAGATTTCAATTTTAAAATACAATAACTTTTTAATATTGAAAATAAGTGAATAAAAACCTCTTTTCATGCCTTTTGTCATACAATTCGTATAAAATAATTATATTCTTTAGTATTTTGAAAATAAATAATTTTAAAAAAGTTTATATATTGAGAAACCAATCGTTTTGGAATATTTTATTAGAAAAGTCATTCAATGTTTAATATTTGAAGAAAAAACACAATTTTTATCATTAAATTTTCCAAAAAGACATTTAAAGACCGGAAATTTGTTATTATTCTTAAAGTATATCATTATTTTATAAATACATTATTTTGAATATTATTTCTCTTCAAAAACTATTAAACATAATCTGTATTTCAAAAACTGTAATCAGAACTCTATTATTAAAAGAATGTATTCTTTCTTCTGAATAAATAGTAGTGATGTTCAAAAAAATGTGCACCTTTTCTAATGGTATCCCTTTTAATATATTCTGTGCTAACTTTCACTTCAATTTGATGGGATATTTTGGTTCGCGATTATAATTTTAGGACAATTTTCCCGCTATTGTTATTTGAGAAACTGTTATATAAATTAGATACTAATCTGAATAATGAATTCAAATCACATTCAATATTGAGACCATTAACTCATTTGTTTTAGTTTTCTTACATTTTAATGAATTCACTTAACTCTCTCTCTCTCTCTCTCTCTCTCTCTCTCTCTCTCTCTCTCTCTCTCTCTCTCTCTCTCTCCCTACCTTTCCCTCTCCCTCTCCCCCTCCCTCCCTATCTCCCTCTCTCCTATGAGAATGTGGTTCAGAACGGAAAGTATTTGATAATTAGATTTGAAATATTTTTTGTAGACTTCTCTCAAGACCTGAACTATCGTTAGATATGACATTCACTTCACAATTGAGCGCATGATTGAAGTCTTTAATAATAATATTCAAATGCAATGCTTTGACATAATTCTCAGCTCTAATGTCAAAACGAATTGAAAATAAGAATAATTTTCGTTTCGGAGACAAACAATTCTGTCGAACACTAAACCACAGGAAAACTTGTTATAAAAAAGTCTATAAAATTCAAATTTAATACACATTTGAAAGTTAATCGTTATTTATTTGAATAAAACCCAAACCCAGTGCAGAAAAAGTGGTCTCAAAGTGTTTTGAAATAGTTCTTGAATTATAATTCCAATGAAATTTGGTGTCTGAGTGTCGACCCTATAAATGGTTAAAACGATATTAAAAGTGTTTTCTCTTATAATATAATTTTTTTTGAACAGCAATTCATTGAAGAAAAATATTGAAGAAAAGGAGAGTTTTATTCCATTAGATTATATACATTAAAATACATTATTTATGAGGTGATGCCTAACCGCGCGGTTTTCGGGAGGTTTTCATAGGAGCGCCGATAACTTCTACACTAATATTAGATATTTGTTGGGATTATTAGAAGAGAAAAAAAAACTTTAAGATATAAAAAGAGATTTTCTTGACTTTACTCTTCTGTATTTGAAAAGTAAGAAAAAAAACTCATGAATTTCTACATTATTTTTTTGAAGTTTGAAGCAAAAAAAAGTTGAATATCTTGTTCTCTGGATTGCACTTACAATCCATTCAGTTCTTATGTATAGCCATCCATACAATTGTCGCCTAAATATCATTATTTTTCTCACCAAAAGCAACAAAAAATTTTATTCAATTTTGTTTTCACTTCAGCCCAAAAATACAGTGAAAGTAATGCAGTACTGAAGTAAAACCACAAAAAAGTTATATTCATTCTATTAAATTAGTTTTCAATTTAGATTTAATAGTGAGATAGGAGTCAGGCAAGAGTTCAGGTGTTGTGCAAAAAGTTAGTAAATTCAGGGGAAATATTAGACAAAAAATATTTGATTTCACATATCCTTTGATTATTAAATGAAAGCCGAATATTGTTATTCACACCGAAAGTCATATATATATTCATAGTCATAGTGGGATATTATGCATTCATTTCATTTATTAACATTAATCTTGGATTTTATTCAACGTTTTCTACTCTTCAGTAATTCTCTGACGAGAAAAATATATTTGAATACAATTTTGATGTCAAACAATACCTTTGTTTAACAGAATATCATATTTTTAGCATTTAATTACATTTTTTGAATTTCGGAATACAATTGAAATTCATGAGAGAAAACTCGTCGTCTAATAGCACAGAATAAGAGTCAAACAAAAGGCATTAATTTAATTCTCAGTTAAAAAATTATATTTAAATGTGTTGTGTTGTGCTGTTCTACTACTGTGCTGTCCTTTCAAATGAGGAAAGGATTTTTGCAATTTATTATATTATTAACTATCAAACAAAGGATAAACTTTGTGTTTATATGTGTTTCTCTTCATCTGACACATCCATTAAACACTTGTCAAAGCAATTCTGTTCAATACATCTGTGGTCTCGAATTAAAGTCGAAATGATTTTTGAAAATACATTCCCTTCCGATCGGTTGGAGAAAATACTTTTGTTATGAAACAATTTGACCAAAAATTGTTAAAATTGTTTGCAAAGTGTCTTCAAAAGCACTTTAAAATTCCAAACGAATGACTGATTATATTATTTATTGCCTTAAAATTGTATAACAATTTATAAAACAAGAGTCAAAAATATATTCTCTGCTCTTTTCAGTGGTGTTCCCAACTCTTATTAATTATGTCATTTATTATTTGCTTTGGAAAAAAGTTTTGTGTTTATAATAGAGAGACAATTGATTCGGTTGTTAAGGCGATGGTAACTCTGGTCTAATCAAAACATTTAATATTGAGTTCAGTCATATAATTATATTCTCTATATTTATGTCCATTAAGTGCTTCCTCGAAACGACTGGAGACTACTAACCGCTCCTTTTTGTGTTGGTGTGGACCTCAACAGCTTCTAGGAGAGAGGACTGGCACACTTGATAATTTTCATTGCTCTATACCTTATATACCTGACCGCACAGTCTATTATATGTTTGGAATACTTCATATCTAATGCACTAAATATAAGAAAAAATTGAAAAAATTATAATAATATTAAAGTATATATAAAAGCAAAGTATAGCATAGAGTGGAATAGGAACAGGCAGGTGGGAGAGGAGCTGAGCACGAGTCAAGTCTTTGCCAGTAGTGGCGATAGTAGTAGTTTTGTGTTGAATGCAAGAGGTAGTGCAGAGCCGGTCCTGAATAACCTTATAATACATATGGTATGAGAATTATATAAAAGTTATACAACAACTCTTGTGAAGGCTCTGTACCCAAAACGTAGATCCGTTTGACGGTTGTGTTGTTGCCTTTCGACTCAAGAGTTCGAGAGTTTTGAGAACTGTTGTCAGTTGTGAGTTGTGTGCGTTCGGCGCCAGTAGTCGAGCACTGCATATTACTATAAGAATTGGCAAAAAACCTAACGTTAAGCCAACAATCGTTCGCTTCCGCCCTTTGCCTTCCAGTTCTCGTCAGTGCTGTTGAAGTTGCGGTTGAGTGAAGAGTTGCTCTTCGAAGCATTGATATATCGCTCAGAGACGCGACACAAACCATACGAATCCATTGTGTGAATGGTTTTCAAAGTTTGGCTCTTATGGTATCGCCAGAGAAAGACAGTCAAAACTCGACTCTTATTTCTTATAATATTTCAAAAGTTTGTATTCAATGGTTGAGAGAAAGTTCAGAAACACTCGAAGAGAACATTGAAGTCAGTGCTCAGTCAGTCCCTCACGCAATACAACTATTGCATAATGAAAACCAATTCAACAAAACTCAAAGACATTCTTTAAATCAACTCTTCTTAATAGTAATAATAATAATCTTCTTAATCAAAGCCACGATTAAATCAAAGATTAAAAATATTTAATATATTTGTGTAAATGTTTGGTTAAAAAAAGCGAAACCCATTTCAATGATAAACAACTCTTATCTAACGCTTAAAATATTTTGTATTCAGTAAACAAATCCTTAATTAATTCATATCGTCATTAATTCCTACACTTTTTTCTTGGAAACTATTATTTGAGTATTGATTGACTCAATGAATACCAAGTTTTTAATAAATTTTGTGTCAATGAATCACTAAATATATATTTCGTGAGAAATGAAAGACTATTTTTTGTGGAGAAAATCGATTCAATAATAATTTCAAAGTTTTTATTCTGAACTTCGATAAGAAAAAAATGAACTGAAGTTTGAATTGTTATTCACTGAATATTGGATCTGAAGATTATAGTAATGGAATGGATTACTTATAGTTGGCTGTCATGCTGTGCCAGCGCTCCGTCAGTGGCCGCACTGTCCGTATGGGTGCTATTTATATTCCACACTTACCGGCGCCGGTGGCGAACTATGGATATATTCCTACTGACAATTGCTTTGCAAGAGATACCCAACTCTTTGTGTGCGTTTGGGTTCGCCGTCCATACAGTGATCCGCAGCAGAAGCGAGAGTTCGTGTCAGTTAGTCATATGGGGTCTGACCACTACTCGAGTATTCCAGTTGACAACATTGACATCACTGGCCTTCGACCGGGCGCTGACACTCAAGTGGCCGTACAAATACCGGTTTAGTGTAAGACACAGTCAAATCCGGTACCATATCGTAGTTTTAGGTGTCATATCTTCTCTGGTCGGTATCGCCGGTCTCTTCGCTCGACTGCAATACCAAGACTTTCGCCAACGACTCGACTCTTACGATACATATAATGAGAGCTATTATTCAATGAATAAAACCAATAGTTTTTACTGTACTTTACATCCGCTTTCTTGGGATTTTCGATACAATGTGTTTATAACAACACTTTATGCTATTCTGACGCTCATAACCCTCTTCTGCACCATTTATATCGAAATCAACCGATATAGAGGTCCCACACCGGCCGGAATCAGCCGAACCAATTCACGCATATCATCTGTAGGCAACCTGTGCGCTGGCGACCACTTGACGCCCACTGGAGGCGATCCACTGGCCAGGTGTGAGAGCTATCGTACACTCTATGGCTTTCATCCAACTGGAAAACACGGTTCGATAAACAAAAAGATTTTGGACGACCAGAGAGCGTTTGACCTGAGATGGCCACCTGTGATCGGTGTGCTGGCCCTTTGCTATGCCCTAAACCACGGCCCATATCTGGTAAGTCATTTAAAGATAATTATTGTTATCTTTTTGGCGCAAATGTTTATTTTGTCTTTAATTTCCTATAACTCTATTATCTGTCCCTTAATTCTCGTTAAGTATTTATTGTATTTCTTTTGATATTTTTTACTAAAAAAAACTTTGATATCATTAACGCATCAATATTTCAGATAAATAGCCGACACTTTAGATATGAAACGAGTCTTTCATTTCTAGAGATAAGAACTGAATTTTCTTCATTGGTTTAGAAAACTCTAAAGTCTTTGAGGCTTATAATGAGATAAATAACTTGCAATCAGTTTTTCTCCTCTAAAGCGCGTTAAAAAAAATTCTTATTGTTTTTTTAATGTCTGAGTTTTTAATATTTTGCCCTGAGCTCAAGTATTCCCTTTCTTAGTTTTACTTGAGTTGGGTTCTACTATTGACACGATAAGGTGTTTACTCAATTGTGATTTAAATACTTAATTAGTTATTCTAAAAATGTCTGTTTCGCCAAAGA
>JAQGCE010000194.1:0-15282 GCA_034699185.1 Eupelops torulosus
AACTTTTTTTTTAATTTTAGGAGAAATGAAGAGAACAATACTATGTAGTCCTCATATTCTGTGCAATTCCCTGAATTCTAAGTTTAATCATTCATTTTTTGGTTGAATACTCCCGTGTTTTTTGCCCTCAAGTATAACATTTTCTTCTTCTAAACGGCGAATGTATTTCATTTCGCTATCACTTGATATCCGAACAGCACTTCTGAGATAAGATTCACAATTACTCTGAGTATGGAAAACAAGCTGAGCAACAGTTCAATAGAACAGGTACTGAATAGAGAAATAGGGCTAACAATCGATTGGAGGGGCGCTCAACACAACTATGAAGAGAAGTAGAAAATTGAGTGCAAAACAGAAACCAATAGATAGAGAATTGAAAGCAATTGAATGTTAGGCAAAACATTCTTCGTTACAATTCATGTTTGAAATGAGAAAAAGGCCAACGAGTGCCACAACGAGAGGAGAGGAAAGGTCTTCGTTACAAGACTCCAGTGCTTTCCTGTTCAGTACTAGAAGCTTAACATTTAGTGTTGGATCGGATGTCTCATTGATAGGGGGCTGAGAAGTAAGAATCAGTCAACCATTGCTTAAAGAGCTTCAGACGGAGAGAATTGCAATTAACTCGACATAAAAAGGAGAGATGAAATTTGGTGATGTGATGCCAGGGCTCATATACTAAGGCATTGCATATCATACGCCTCGTCGATACGTTAATATATTGGCCTATTTTGAGCCAAATATATGAAGTTATATCTCTTCTCAAAGACAAGAATATTCTCCGATTCACTGCTATTATGGCATAAATGTTGGGCACAAACTCATTGATAGACTATCAAAGGCTTCGGGCTATAAATAATAGGATAGATATAAAGGAATATCACTTTCAGATTAAACAACACATCACAATATCTGGGTTAAGCCCTCTGTTATGCACTGTTTGGCACTGTTTAGTTTCATACTTTCAATTTTCACTGATGGCCAGAGGAAGGCATATCATAAACCTTTTAAATTTTCAAAACACAAGTGGAAAGACATGTCACTAATAGAACGGAAGGTATGATTCTTATCAAAGCAGTTAAATAATAGTCTAATTTATTTTTGTTAACAAGAACATTTCATTGGCTTTATAAATTTATTTCATTAGGAAAGGGAGGACCGCCCATACCTCATATTCCAAACCCAACTCTAGCTATCAAAAGTAAGGGAAATACAGCCAAAAGGAATTTTGGCACTTAATTCAAAACCTGGAAATTTATGTGAAATAACACAAAACAACTTAAAACATGTGAAAGAGAGGGTCGGCCTCAAAGAAAAATACATTGAATTGTCGGCAAATTCAATGATTGAGACACTTATTTATCTGCTTTTGAAAGTAAAATATGACCTCAAACTATACCGGGTTATAATGGAATTTTGCCGAATTTTCTTTAAAGCATTTCTGTGTTCAATTCCCTTTTCTGAAGGGAGAGGGTTGTCGTGTCAGAGCACTGACAAGTGAGTCACAACCAGTTCTGCATACAATTCACTCCAGTATCTTTCTTTTTATTCCTGCAAATAATGTAGAGTAGGGTATAATGAGTTGGGATATAATGGCTTTTTCGATAGTCATATCAAATAACAATCTCTTTTGCATTTAGTTATTGAATGAAAAGCGAAGAAAATTTTCTTTTGTTATACTTTGGGATCACTTCTCATAATATAAGCCTTAAAAGTAAGGAAAAGGTGTAAAAAGTGTTAGACAAGCCTCGGGTGACGATTAGCTCAATAATGACTTACCTCTCGCCACACAAGTTATAAAATTTATAAGGAATAAAATAATATTAACTTTTGCCATTCATACCAAAAAATCGATTAATCTTATTCTGTGCCGAAAGAAAAAGAATAATTCTTGAAATTTATGAACGGTTTATGAAAATTTAATTTAAAATTTTGCGTCAAAACAAATATATATTACTTCTCAACAAAAATATATTAAAATAACAACAAAATAATAATGAAATTCAAATGCGATGATATGTTTTTCTGGGGCCGCATATGTGTCGACATAACTCAAAATTATGAATTTGTATTAATTTTTTGCTATTCTATCCTTTCGTTTGATTGTCTGACACTTCAATTATTTAGAGAACAGTATATTAATAAAGAAGACAAAGATTTACTAAACAGATGGCAAATATCAAGTTTTGTTAATATTGGAGAAAAATGACTTCAACTCTATTGTCGGCTAACATACAATTGAAGGACTCATATAAAACTCATGGTTAGGCTCTCCAACTCTCCATCCATCCTGTGTTCTATCCGTATGAGTCTTCCACTACTTTACTCTTGTAATGTCTCTCATATCAAGTCTTGTGTCAGATCTTAGAGAGGATGACAATAACCATCTGTTTCTTGCATTGGATCCGCTATTTTTGACAACTTCTCAAATAATTAAAATGTCAGAATATCAACACAATATCAGACCATTTGATTGGTTGAGCACAGCATTAAATTCTGTTCTCCACTAACACTATATTAGATGACAAAAGGCATCTCAAATATTGAGATACAAGAGTTGGAGCGAAAATAGAGTGGAATAAAAGCTCAACTCTTCTGCACTTTTGCCAGCATTTAATCTATGATCTGTACGCCAGATATGAAGTGCAATACTTAGAGACTGTCTCTCCAATAAAGGCTTACAAAAAGACATGTCTCACGACATTCATCTCATTTATAGCAACGTCTAGTTTCCGATTTTATCCATAGATAGATATGGAATGACCTCAAATACATAGTACTGGTCCCTAAGTATTCATTTATTGCACGACACTATTAAATCTGGGATTTAATATAACACTTGTGGCGTTCCTTCTAATGAAAGTTCAGATTATATCGAATATTGAATCAGAAAACAAACATTGAAACAAAAGTCTGATACAAATAAAAGTCTACTAAAAGACTAAATAAATAATAGATTCGAGGTTTGAAAACTTGAGAAATCGGTGTAAACTAAATCATATGTTTGGTTGCAATATTTACCAATCTTAATTAATCCATTTTTCACCCTAGTCATTGAAAAGTTTGATAAAATTTGTTTGAATTACAGTTGAGTTTCATTATTCAATTCATTATTTATTGCTTCAAAGAGTTTGAAATTTATTCAAACTTTAGTTTCAAATAATTTTAATACAAAAATGTTTAGAAAAAATCCCAAAAATGACTCAAAAAAGCGAATCAATTAATCAAATATCGTTTTCATCTATAAATTATTCACATTTTAATTCTGGTTCAACGAAAGTATATGAAAAACTCAATTTTCATCTACTTTTCCACTCCTTAGATCTGAAGAGTTGATGTCTAAACCCTGTGATCAGTGGAGGCAAGAAATAGTAAACTGAACCCATCCTATCGAAAGTCAAGTTGATATATGAACCTAATTAAGTGCAATATTGTATCGAAAACATAGTTTACTATATGATTGGGATATTGTCTTCAAACAGGGATGTGCATCATATCAACACTTAACCCAAATATAAGTAATTTTTTTTATTAAAACAAAAACTTAAAGTAATTTCAAAATTAATTGAATCGGGAAAAGAGATTTTACAAGAAAGACACTTTTGTAAGATGACTGACCCCTACAAATCCCTAAGTTTGAAAACCTTGCACACCCTTAGCCTCAAACACTCTTATATTGGTTTAAGAGTCCAAACTTTTAGGATTAGATGAACCGCTTTCTTATTGAAATCAGTCGAGAAAAACGATACTTAAGGAGCGACAGCATCGAAAGGATACAGAGTTTAAGATAACAACTTTCCATTAGATTCAGGGGAAAAGTTGTCAACAAAACTAATTGATAAAAATAATTATAAGTTTAGTGAAAAGTTTTTAATGACTTATTAAAAACTTAATAAAAAAATAGAGTCATTAAATTAACTCATCACAAAAAAGTTCAATTATAAACAAATTAATCATGGTAATTATCAAAATGGAATCTTTCTTACCTGAAATACTAACGAATGTTAGCAAAGAGTTGAATGATATCCAAAAGAAGCCAAAACTAATACTTTGATTAATTAGAAGAGCTTTTCAATTGAATTAAAGGGATTTTTTGCTACTTCTCTTTTGGCCGAAATAGCTCTGGTATTAAGTGATTGTGTAGTATATTATAAATGCGAACAACAGTTCAATTGACATCGTTTTGCAGAGTCTGTGCTTTTGCGGTAAAATGTTGTTAAACCAAAAGCATTACCGAAAGTAAAGTCAATATGAGATGAAAATCTTTGGCGAACGAACAGAACACAGCTCTGAATGAGAGCACAAAACACGACTCTGTATGTCGAGCATGAGCTGAGAGAAGATACATGTGCTCTCACTCTATGTCTGTTATGGTCGGAATAACTACCCTTAGATGACTCACTAATAATGAGTATGAAAAACAGTGGACTGTATTAACACTTTTTTTGTCATTCAATTTCATTATTACAAAGAGTGAGAAAAAAATTGATTATCAGTTCATAAAAGAGTTGATTAAAGCAATAATTCATTCATTCAAACGAATCAAATCAATAAACTTTGCCATAAAAAGAGATATAAAAGATTTTCAGACATAATATTTAGCCAAACAATAGAATTGAGAAAAACATTGAAAATTAATTATTAGAACTGAGAATAATATAATAGAAATGAACGAAAAAATAACTTTTCTATTACTCTATTGTTCTGTTATATTATTTTTGATTTACTTCAAGAGTGGAAATGGAGTACAAATTGTTTGCCTAAAAAAGAGAAGAACTTATGAAAAGACACAAAACTCTACAGGAAATAGAGAGGAACAGAGATAGAGGAGAGACTGTTGTCTATTCAATACAATCCTCTTATATACTATTCGTTAAACTTTTTCATTCTCTTCACTCACTCTTATTATTTGATCCCAAGAGAGACACCGGCAGTCTGTGCGCATCCATTGGCATATATGTTCACTATTGGTAGACATGAAGAAGAATCGACTGCCGAAGAAGTAAAGAGAAAAATAGAGGCAAAGACTGAAAAATAAAATAATGTGTGAAAAATAGTCTATCGATGAACAGAATCAATGTTTTATATATACAGAGATTAAACTTTTGCCGGCATTTGAGACACTCGTCTGACACAGTCATCAGACACGACAACCTATTTTTGCTCAAAGAATACACTTCTAAAAGAGTGAAAAGAAAAATAAATGAAAGAATTTTGTGATCTTTTATTTGTGTTCATTCAGTATTTGGCGATCGAAGTGTCAGCTCAAACACAAAATTACAAACTGATTGACTCAATGAACAGTCAGTTCAAAGAGCAAAACTTCACGTCATTTGTTCCCAATCTTTCATTCATTCTTAAAATGAGACCAAATTTGAGACCACATCTCAAAAAACTATTTCAAACGACAAAAAAAATAAAACCAAAAAACCTCTGAATTTTAAAATAATTTGTTATTCAATTCAAAACCATTTCTAATGGAAATTCTGGTCAAGAATTTGATACAAAAGTTAATACCTTTACTCAAAAAAATCTGAAACCGACTGAAAAACATTTCTAAGAATTTCAAATAAATAACTCATAAAAACAAATAAAACTATTGAATAATAAAAAATAGAAAAAAAAGTTTATTACTTTATCTCTATTTATGAATCATTAAACAGAAAATTATATAATTTTTTGGCTCAACTCTCGTTATCGCACAGAATAACTGCAATAATGGCTTAAACACCAAAAGTTATTTAAGACTAAAGTCGAGTCATCTATGAATTGAAGAAAAAAGTAGAAAATTATTAAAAATTCAATAGAAAGTTATGAAAAAAAAACTACAAAAATAATGATTCGCTTTAATAACTCATTTAATTTATTGAATTTGGGGAACAGAAACAGGAGAAGAGAAACACTCAAAACAGAGGACAGGCTTAGGAAGAGGAAGGTTTTCAAAAAAGCAAAATTGAAGAACAAGAGAATAATTTTTAAATAACAAAAACAATTGATTCAAAACATACCTAAAAACATATGAAAAAGTTTTCTCGTATTTCAAAACTCTTTAAAAAGTATATAAATATGAGTATCAAAGCACTAATAGTAATAATTAATAATAATTAATAATTATAATCAAAAATTTAGAGTTCAAAAACAGGCGTTACATTCAATGGTCGTTAGTCGCTGACAGAGGATGTGTTCAACAGTTCTTCGAATATCTTCTATTGTCTTCAATTATGTCTATAAAGAGTCAGACTTCGAAATGAGTTCAACCAAAACATAATTATTGTTGAGTTTGTGTTTTGTTATCAGAGATGAGCACAAATTCAAAAGAAATATAACTTAAAAATAAAGTCTCAAAACAGAGAAAAAACGTTTGTTTTTAAATGAGGTCTTATTTAAAGAGCCCTCCAATTGATTGGCTATTAATTGCAAAAATTTCTGTACAATTAATAATTAAATTAAAAGACTATTCGCTAATCGATTAGTAAATAAATTTTAGTTCATTTTAAGAGAAAAAGAGAGAAAATTATTAAATATGTATATAAAAGGCATTTGTTTTCCTAAAATGTATTTAAATTTGTGTTTCAAACTGTTGGCCGACTTATTATTAAAAGTAATAAACAATTCATTCAATTTAAGAGAAAGAAAGGGATAGAAAAACAACACAACAAAAGAAAAGATGATTTTGAAACAAAGTAATATATAATAATAATAAAATAACTAAGATTATTATTAATTAAGTTCCAGTGCTTTAGATATTTCTATTTCGCTGAGCACAAGTTTAGGCATTTCTCGCTCCAGAACTTTAATTAACGACTCATTCAGCTGTTCTTTGTTTGATTCGACAAACTTGAAGAATAAGACCAACTGTTTCTGGAGGACCGGGTGGTTGGCGTTTAATCTAATAGCCCGCTTCAGGGACTGCAACATAAGCATAATCCTATTCTTTCTAAAGTAGATCTCGAACGCTAACAGATGTGTGTCCAATAGTCCTTTTGCTAATATTTGTAGTGGTGTTAAAAATTTGATGGCTTCAGCCAATGGGTCTTCCGGTCGCTCCAACTTTGATGAATCTAACTTTTCCTGATGTAATTCACTGACACTTTCGCTGTTTTTGTCGTTTTGTTGGCCCTGTTTCTCATTTTCTGCCACTTTCTCTGCGGCCGCAGAGGCCCGAAGTTTGGCCTTTCGTTGTTTGTTTCGTAACTTTTTCAGCTCTGACGCCGACATATTTGCCATATTCTTGTCCTCCAATTCTTCGTTATCTCCAAGTGGTTTATCATAAAGTCGGAGATAGACCTGAATTGCGATTTGCGCGGCTCTGAAGTAAAACTGATGCGACTTAAGTATGTCTTCGAGTCGAAGCAGTTCTATATACGAGCGAAGAGTCATTTTTCTCATACAATAAGTATGGAAATCGAACTGATCCTCATTAATCTCAGCGAAGTGGCGGTCGATTTCAATACACTTCTTAAGTGCTTCGCCCCATTTCTCTTGGCGTTGATAAGAGAGGGCACACTCCGTCTGGAACCACATGCATTGCATTTCGTTGAGGTTCTCACTGGCGGACACACCTTCGCGAGTGAACTTAGAGCACATCTCTTCTGCTTCGGACACTTTGTTGGCGCGCAACAGATATTTAGCGCACTTAGAGTTGAGGTATCGGTCGGCAGTGTCCAGACTTTGGGCTTCATCCACGTGTTTTACCGCTTCTTCGGGATCTCCCATATGTTTGTATATCTTGGCTTTAATGACAAACAGTTCAATGAGTGTAGGCGTGTGTTCCAGTGCTATATTCACATAATTGAGAGCTTGACTGTAGTCTTGCAGATAGTCGTAGTGTTGCGCTAAATAATAGTAAACCCAAAGGAGACAAGTGGTGGCCTCTGAACCGCACGAAGACTCGTTTGAGTCAAAACTGTCCAAACGGATCAAATTTTGAACATAACTTAACATTAAGTTCTGAATTATTTCAATCTTTTTTGGCAAACATTTAGTATTAATAACTCGTGTTTTGTATGGATTGCCGACCAATTCGTTGTTATAAATAGACTTCATATCACGGAAGAGTGCCGGCTGTCCTTTTCGTAGACTTTTCCGTAAATACATGTCAATCGTGTCTTTGAATAGATTCTCATCTTTGATAAAATTCAGTGGCAAACGGAACGGCATTTGACTTCGAGGAAACTGTCGCTGAAAGTCCAGATAGAGGTTCATCCGTTCGTCTGCTTTATCGGGGCTCAGGTCGAGTGCCCTCTCCAACAGTTTGTAATAATTGGCGTTTTCTGGATTGCGTCCAATCAGTTGGCTTTTGATGACTCGTTTCGCTTCTTTGAGTCGTCCCAGACTTAAAAGGAGTTCACTTTTATATTCAAAAATCGCTAATTTATCACAAATTTCTGATTCGTTTCGCTCTAAATAAGTGAGTGCTTCCGAATAGTTGTTCGCTTCTTTAAGAACCATCACCTGATATAACAAGAGCTCCGACTGTTCGTATAGTTCGCTAAATTGTTTCGCTAAATCGGTATTATTTGCGGTACTGTTCTGATTATGCATTGCTTTTTGTTGCTGCGTTTGACTCGTTTTCCGGAACTCTTCCAATATTTTGGTCGCCGTTTCGTAGTCTTGAAGCAAATGGTAGGCCATCGCAAACCCAATCCAAGAGGCCCTCTGTGTTGGCCTCAAAGCGAACAATTGATATCTTGTGTCGCGATAGCCCTCGAGATCACGCATTTGAATCTGAAGTAGACTTAGATCTCTGAGGATCTGTATGTTATCCTTATCCCATTTTAAAGCATTTCGGTAACATTTGATGGCTTCGTCATACTTGTGGTCAGACCTCTGTAGGAGTCCATAGACGTGCCAACAGACGTGTGACTGAAGATCATTACGAAGACCTCTTCTCACGTATTCATAGGCTTCTTCTTTACGGCCTAAACAGTTGAGTGTGAGTCCCTTCATGGCCAGAGTCTCTCCATGTTCTGTAAATTTGGGATTCGTTAGGATCTGTTTGGCGAACTTCAGGCCATTCTTGTATTGTTTGTGTTCATAACATTTCAATATCTTCTTAAACAAAGCGTTTTCTTTGGGCGGCAATGGCTGTGACGGAGACATAGCGACCGACGGCACAACCGGTTGGACACCAATTCAGCGGACAATCAAATTAACAAACGGTCTGTAAATGTATTTTCAAAAACCAAATATTAATCTAATATTTGGTTTAAAACTAAATTTATTAAAATTATTAAAACACTAATTAATTATTAATATTTTTAATAAATATCTCACTTTTAGTGGCTTTGAAACTAAAATTTGATTTTATTATTAAATATAACTTTTGTTTTATTCACAAATAATATGACAATAATTTGCATTTCAATCGAATATATATTAAAACAATTAATAATAATAATAAAAATAACTAATAATTAAATTAATCGATAAAAACAAATCAACTAATAATCAGTGTTTGTATTATTCAAACCGAAAGTGTGTTTGAATTGCATTGAAATCCAATGAATTCAAAGTGAAATGTGATTCACATTAAAGTGTTGTTAGCCTTAAGAGAGAAACGCATTTCTCATTCAATCAAACCGTACGACAAACACATTCCCAACAATACAGTAATGGCGAACCCCTTCCGTATCGCATCGTAAACAACGTTACGTCGCTTTCAAAGGCAATGAGTTATCCAATGCTTACGCAATGTTATGGCCTTTCAGTCTGTTATTAGGGATTTAGAATTGACTGCTTTTTTAGGGGAGCCTTCAATTATGACATGTGATTGATGTTATTCTTGGATATTCTGATGTTATTCTGAAAAATAGTTAGTGTTGTCATCTATTATGAGAATGGACAACTTAATTGAAGAATTTTGAACAGGTGAATTCTGCATTAATTATATTAACTTGTAATTAACAAACAAAATATTTATTCAGTTGATATAATTTATGGTTTTGTTTAGTTCTGCGACATTTGTTTAAATTTAATGTTTTTTTTTATGAAATAGCCTTGATAAACACAAATATTTTAAGGAATTAATGATGTACAAAATTCTTGGCATCAGATTTATGTGGTAAAGGAATAGATGAGTAAATGAGTATGCTAAAATTAATTCATAACTTTCTCTGAAGCTATCAAAACATTTAAAATAGATTTCTCTAAAAAAATATGTTATCAATCAAATAAACTGTTTACAAATTTCCATTTTTATTGGAAAGGTAGCCTTGAGCATTCCTATTATTACATAGTCTTGGACAATTAACTTAGAAGATAAACAAAACATTTTGACTTTAAAGTCAAGTTCAATAAAAATGTATTTCGTTATTCATTCGCATAAATGATTTCATAATGAATTGTAAGGAAAAAGTCATTAAAATTACTTTTTAGGAAAATTTTAAGTCTCGTTAAATAAAAATTAATAGAAATAATAGATTTTTGTGAATTAGATTAAAAAAAATAATTCTTGATATTGACCATGAAAATCAAGAACCTTTAATAATATTGTGAACTATTTATCATTAATTATTAAAGAATATTCTTGAGTTTATGTCACGAATAAGATAATAGACTTTTGTATCGATCAATAAATATATATATAAAATGCAAACAAAGCGCAGAGAAAGTTATTTGAACATAATTTTTAGAGAAAACCAGACAAAGAATAAAAAAAGTTGAATACTTCATGATCTTCAAAGAATGTTTAAGTGAAATAATAATAAACAAGTCACTTTTAAAATGATCTTTTTATAACTAACAATGAATTCTAAGTGAAGTTAAAAGTGTTTTGTTTAAAACAGTTTAAGAATTTGCTTTCGAATGAATTTATTTATTCTTGGACTGGGTATGTAAATAATTATTTTAGCTTGTTGCTTTTCCATTATTTATTTTAATTTGAATATAAATATAACTGAAATATAAAATATAAGAATTTTCATTAAAACCTAATATAGAATAAAAATTTAAAAACAATTAACACATTTGACTGAAACTATTAGCTGAGTATTGAAACCGACATAACATTAAATTATTATATCTTAATAACTTTATGTTTTGTCGACTACACTCGAAGTCCATTTTTACCAAAGGATGTGCAAAAAATCCTGATAAAACTGAATAAATTGATAAAACGAATCATGTTCAATTCTATTTCTAAGGGAAAGAGTTTTAGGGTAATTGGGCCTTGATAAATATGGACCCGAAGTGTAGTAAGACTAAAATATTATAGTCTAGTGTTGACAACGGTATTAATACCGTTGTTCTCAATGTATTGATATTCATGTGTAGAGCCTTCTTTGAAATACTGACCAAATCTAACAAAGTTTGGCCAATCGCTCGAAAACAGAGTCACTGAGAAACAAACGGTTAAATATGCGACAAAAGTGGTATAAAAGAGACCAATAATTGCAACGATTATATAAATATAAATATTTCCGTTTCTGATGACTAAATTTATAACAAAATAAATATTAATAATCATTATTATTAGTCCTATAATTGTTGACAATATTTTGACAGTCGTTCCATTTGTGAACTTTCCCATCACTTTAGAAGAACAGGTGAATGTGAGGGTCGGTAAGAGAGCGAACGGTAACATAAGACTCATCAAAGCATTCAAGTAGTCATTCATTCCCGTCAAATGATCGATATCTGAGCTCAGAGTAACTGCAAGTGTGGGTCCAATAGCAATAGTTCTGGTCAGTATGACTCTTTTCCATCTAGGCCATTGAAGGTTTAGAAAGCCCTCCATAACGAATTGTCCTGAATAAGTGCCTGTCATTGTTGAGGACTGACCCGCAGCAAAGATACCAATTGCCCAGATATACATTGCAAAGGCACCGAAAGAACAACCCAGATATATTCCCGCCTTATATAAATCTGTATCAAAAGGGTCTGTGTCATTTGCCCATCCCTTTACATCGAATTGGGTCGAATCTGGGGAATTGAGGCATATATTGAGGACATCTATATTGGATTTATCGTAGATTTCGTGGGCAAAGACTGCAGTCACCATAATATTGATGATTAGGGACACTCCCAAAGCCATAATTGCCTCAATAAACACATAACGGTTGGCGTCTTTCACTTCTTCTTTAACTTTTCGGTCAATTTTACGTGACTTAACCAGTGCTGAGTGAAGATATAGATTGTGGGGCATTATTATAGCGCCAACAATACCGACGGCCTGTAATATTGCATCCGAGTCACAGTCTTTACAATAGGGTACGACTATTCCCTCTCCCAATTCAAGAGCGTTTGGTTTTACTTTGAAGAATTCATAGCCGAAAGTGACGGCCATAATAGTGATTAAAAACCCGAAAAATGCCTCCAATTTTCTTAACCCGTATTTGTCTAATAGAAGAAAAGTAAAGGTATCCAAAATAGTCAATAAAACGCCGGCATATAATGGAATCTGTCGATTTGACAATAAATATATAGCAACGGCAGTGCCGATCACTTCTTGCATATCTGATCCAATGATAGCGATCTCAGACATAATCCAAAGCAAAATTCGGGGCACTTTTGGATATCTTCGGTAACAAATTTCTGCCAAATGTTTTCCAGTGACGACACCTATACGGGCAGACAGTCTTTGTAGGAAAAGACCGATTATGGTTGCACTGACTAAAACCCATAGTAGTCGATAGCGAGCAGCAGAACCAGCTTGCATGTCAGACTCAATATTACCAGGGTCTAAGTATGCAATTGACATGAGAAAGCCGGGTCCAGTAAATGTCCAAAGTTTGCGAAAACTGAAACTATAATCATCTGATGGAGGAATCACTATCTCTTCCGAGAAATAAGTGTCTAGATCATTTGCTTGTTGTTGTTTGCCATTACTGTTAGACTTTTCCCCATTAACGTGCACTACAGGTGCACGGTCAGTCACGTCTTTGGGTGGAATATGTCCTTTCATTATGACAATCGATTATTAAATTGAGCTCTTCTTGCAATTAGTTTACGTCCAAAAAAAATAATCTAATCAAACAAAATAATATGAATTAATAAAATGAATGAGCTTACTCGAATAAATTCTAATTAAATTGTTCAATTAACAGAATTTTCAATTGTATCCTGTGCAATTGCAAGACAGTCTCATTCAGGTAATCAAATTTTAACTATATTTTTGTACTTGCTCAATTATTTTATGTTCACAGATATTTTATGGAGTTATTGGGGCCGAAGGGGTGAGAAATATTGGGAGAAGGAGTACGACAAATGTCGGGGAAGAATGCAATCACCGATTGATATAAAAACAAGAAAACTAATTGTCGACAAAACTATGAAAATTGATTTCATTAACTATGATATCGCTGTCAACAACGCAAAGATGTTTAACACTGGATATAAAGGTATTTAAAGTTAAGTTAAATGAAAGATAGAGTTAACTTACAACTTAGCAATTAAGCAATATAAACAATATAAGCATGGACTATTGGCAACTTCCAAATCACTAGTCATTAAAGGGAAAACCAGTGCAATATATACTGAAAAGGAAACTATTCATTAAAACCGATAAAAGGACTTTACGATCTCTATTTGATCCTCTCTTGAAAATTAATCGAATGATTGGATAGCCTGCCATCAATAGTCCCTTACATTATCAGATAATTGATAATAATTATCAATCATTGACTTAAAATTCTTTTGTCAGTACTTTTATCACAATTGAAAAAAAGTAGCACTAATTCTATCGATTTCTTACTTAACAACACTTTTCTTAATTAACAGCAATTCTTATACAATGAAATGCATTGAACACACAATTAAGGGCACAATAAGTTTGCAATCCTGCTAGCTTATTACTAGTCATACATACTCACCAACTAGGCAATTATAAAACAACCTTTTAAAAATTTGCTTGTTACTTTAGACTTGTTAAATGGAAATTTATTAATTGTGTCGATTCATTGTTAGTTAATAATTAATAATCACATAAATAGGAAATACAATAGTTTTTTAATCAAAATAAAGTCTTTATTATTCTAATCTTAAAAAGTGTTAAATAAATATTTAATCCTTTCTTTTGTTATTTATTAATCGATAACCAATTATTTGCCACTATTTCTGTTCAGAAACCCTTCCAATTATCAAAATAGTCTATTCTGAGTATTTTATAATACTATTGTCAGGGCTTACAATAATTAAAATTGAGAATAGTTTACTGGAACTTACTGATTGCCTTGATAATTTAATGAACTATTATCGCTGATTGTGATTTATATTTAAGTAAGCGATTAGAATTGATATTTGAGTTTATTTACACAAATGATCACAAACTCTATGAATGTCTATCAAGTATTTAATTTTTATATATATATAACTTAAATAATATAAGTCAAAGAATACGACACCCGTTTGTACTTAGATTTAAGTGATTAACACTTTTGTAGATTAAGTTATTTGTTTGTATGAAAGCACTTGAAATAAGGAAATTTTACCCAAACTGGCAATACGTGAGAATAAACATTTCTCAGAAGTAGCCAAGGTTACCTAAATATAAAGCCGTTAAAATAAATTCAGTTTACCTTTTATTATATAAATTGGTTTTTCTCATCGATCTGATAAAGAATAGTATCTTGCTTTAATCTAGTTAATCAAAATTTAAAATTTATAAAACAATTGAACGATAAATTTAACTAGTATCAATGAATAATAAATAGGCCATAAATACCTTTAATTATCAATTAATTTAATCCATTGTAGTTTGATCTAGCAATTATCAAATGAAATTTGATCTATTAATTTGATAGTTAATAATTAAGTAAAATTTGGAAAAAATTCCATAAAATTGTTAAAAAACCAAATGTTTAAAAAAAGTAAGAGTTCTCTGATGTTATTATCACAGCTTTAATATATTTCAATAAACTGTTTAAATAGAATTTGATTTCATCCTTGAATTTGAAACATTCATTCATTCATTCATTCAGTTATTTATGTCTCATATTTAACATTAAAAACAATTAGTATTTATGGAGTAATTAAACAAATGTTTGTTTTTACTAAATCTGAAAATATTCCGAATAATTGATGTGTTTATTCAAGTCTTATCAAAATAATAATTGAGTCCTGTTCACTATCTCATTTTTCCTAATAAATGTTCATGGTTGTAACAAATACTAAATTTAGTGATTAAAGAATTTAATCAAGACTTTAATTTAAAGTTCGGTGGATTACCAAGTTCGTCGAATGTAATAATGTTTTCAAGAATTATCTGCAATAAACTAGATAAAAGAATATGACCCGAATAAAATATACTGACACTAAAGATGCCTAAATGTTAAGCTTATTACGATT
>JAQGCE010000195.1:0-15282 GCA_034699185.1 Eupelops torulosus
CCTGAGGAAATTTGTCAAGCTTAGTTGAAAAAAATTTACTATGTACCATGTGGCCGAAAATTTAGATATGCTTGTTAAAAATATCAAAATAATTAAAATGACTTTAAAACAAGATATTATAATATATGTGTCATTTAACTTTGGACAGGGCTCAATAGAAAGTTTTGCAGTTTTAAAATTCATATACAAACTTATTTAACATACTGTTCTTTGTATCAGGATAGGTTTGAAATGGTTTAGAAACTTTAAAATTGTTAATTTAATTAGATTTTATAATTTAAAAGCTTAACGAGTCTTATTCGACGAACTGGAATTCGAGAAAATGGGTATCGGAGGAAAGGAATGGAACATCTTCTCATTTTTTACAAAAAAAAATAAATTGAACAACAAGAATAATTAACATCTAGCAATATTTTCGAAAAAATTATCTTTATATTTGAATAAATTAATAGTCAAAAGAGAAATAAGCAAAATTAAATTACACATTAATTTGATAATTTATCAAGATTAATTTAAAATTTCGAGAAAGTTTCAAGAGTGTCACTATTAAGTCTATGATAAACCTATGGTAAACCATTATTATTTCTTTATTCAACCCTTTCGGCCCTGAGCAAATTTCATTTTAAATAAAAGGGAACACTAATTGACTGCCGAGAAGTCCACCAAATATTATAATCAAAATAATAATAATTTAAGTCTTTCGATGATATCGTTTCCCATCGATTAAAATATTTGATGTAATATTCTAAGCTATGTCATTCAAATTTTAACCCTGCTAAAGGAAAAGTAATTTTATTTTAAATCCTTGATACTATTGATAAATAGGTATATTTTAATAGTTTGTGGTAATAGATCCAATTTTATGGAAAGTCATCTAACCTTATATTTATTCCTGAAATTATTCGAATAAATCGATTGAAAAAATAAACTTATTTTTGACTTTTTATGACTTTTCCTCTCAAACGAAGCAAAAAAAGTTTGGTTTGAGTGAAAAATTGAGTGAAAAACATATAAGACATCCGCAATCGAATGAATTTTTGTGATAATTATGTAATTGTGTAGACACAGGACAGGAAGCATAGGTAATGCAACTGTTTTTTATATTAGATTGCATTGTCTGCTAGTATTACAAATAATTTATCATTTGTTTCCCATTTCGCCAAAAATCCTGAGAACTTATTTTTGTTGTTTATATCTATAAATCATGTTTTAAATGTAATAAAGATGTCTTCAATTTCTTCCAATTATTAATATTATTAATTACTATATTCTCAAACGATTCGCTCGTTTTTTCTCCAGACTATAATTGCTTTTATGAAAACATTAAGTATGAAAATTCCCAAACATATCGACAATTATAGATAATAGATCATCAATGCTATCAGTGCTAACATTTAAACCACTGTTTGTCTCTCTCTTAATATCCCATTTTTTTGTTGGCCTTGTTTTTAGTCCAAAGCATTTTCATAGTAATCATAAAAAAGTAATTCAACTTTTTTTTATATCTTTATCTGATATATCATTTTATAAATAGTGGTTTAGACAAACGAATGGTGAATATTTCATAAAAACATCCAAGAATGCAATCATAGGCCTTATTATAACCATATTATGAAGAAAGTGGAGACCCACAGAAATTGAAGCCTTTGTTGAAAGGTTTCTGTTTTTATTTCACTATTTATTTTAGTAAAAAGCAATTTATTTTTTCTTTTCAGTTATGGTTATTATTCGTTATAAAAATAATGATTTCCACAATTTTCTGATTTAGTTTTTTAAATGACTATAACTCTTAAACTCAATTCAATAGAAACGGAAAATAAAAACCATTCGTTTCGATAATATTTGGGAAAAACCAGAAAAATGAACAAAAATTCAAAGATTAATATTTCATTTCGAAGCTAAAAATGCGGAAATAGGTGTTCTGGCTATTATATCCAGATCATTGATGAATCAACAATTATTCTGATTGATTAACCTACGTTATAATTCATATAAAAAATGTTTCAATTTTCAAATTTTTTGATCTAGTTTGTTTGTTTAAAGTTAAAACTTAAATAAATTGGAGTATTAGAAAAATTTGTACTTATATTCAAACAAATAATAACTTAAATCAATAAATATTTCAGTTCAGTGATTTAAAATTCATTAAAAACAAACAATTTTTGAAAATTGTGTGATTATGTGAGTGTTTGTGACTTTAGTGGGGAATCCAAATGTAATTTATTCGGTTTTGGAAAAGAATCAGTCAATCGTTTGTCTAATGTTTGTATTTCCGGCAATAGTTATCTGTTAGACGAGAATAATGTGTTTGAAAAAAGTGGTCATAATTTTCAAACGTCTCTATAATTTGTGGCCAATTTTCGCTCCGAAAGTAACTTTTGTGGAGAACACACCTCACGCCGAGAAAAATAATAATAACTGATTTTAACACATATTAAAGGCACAGACTATTTATACAATAGTTTATGCCGTATATGATATCATAAAAACTAAGTGCAACAGAAATATGTTTTTGCTGTTCAGCTGTTGGGCAGTGCTTTTTGCACTGTTGGCGGCAAAAGAAATAGATATATAAGTGAACTAAAAGTTTAACCTCAACCAGACTTATAGCCCGTCTATAGCCGGTCACGTTAAAAACTCATTAGCAGTCGCCCCTCCATATAAATATCTATACACATAAGCCATAAACGAATAAAAATATAGAGATCTATGAAACAGGTATTATGTTATGCTGTGCTAACTTTTTGCTCCATAGAATCTATGGATCCAATATTTTATTAAGGGTTTAATGTAAGAGCTTAAGGATGGAGGGGAAGGCTAATTTTTATATCTTATCTATTTTAATTTAAAGAATGCTATTTCAAAAAATAATTCGATTTTATTAGGATTTTATAAGTTTTGTTAAAGAATGTAAAATAACAATTGTATGTCCTTCTATTGCACCTTGCTCTTGTTAGATTTAGAGAGAAGGACAATGTTTTTTTCAATTCAATATTTGAAATAAAATTTTGCGACAGAAAAATAATTAGTGTTTTCGTCATTAATGATGAATAAAAAACTTATTAATCTTATTATAGATTAAACGTTTGGCTCATAAAACGTTCGTTTTTTTTCATTTAATTTCATTTTGCAACTTGCAACTTCTGTTCAAATAAGCATTTTTTCCGACATATGACTGATTATTATAGTTATTATGGTTTGTAATTAACATATTGATAGTCGAGCAAAGATTTTCTCCCATAATCATTATAATCAATGGTAATTCAATATCAATGGATGTGTTCTGAATAAAATGAAAACTTATTACTTTGAAGGATAACTTTATTGCATTTTATTACAGCTAAATAAATATTCATAACTAAATGTTTTGTTGAAAATATTTGTCTAATTGTTTAATCACAATATGCAGGAAATTATCAAATTATCGATAAATTATTTTTTTTGTATTTAAAATAATAATTAATGTTTTAATACAATTTAGAGTTAATTTCATTTTAATTGAGATTTTAAAACATAGTTTCGGGTTCTCTGACAACGATTCACAAATAGTAAAGAGTAACAACTGTTGTGAAGCAGTTGGGGTTTGGTTTTCCAGATTTGTTTCTATGTGTGAGCACTAGTCTCAGCTTCCAATGACAGGCTGTCCTTGACATTGACCATTACACCAAAACTTGTCAGTACTTCAATGAATTTTAATTGTATTCTACGATTTATATCATGTTTTGAGTTACAAAAAAACTATAAATACTTAAACCGATAAATAAAAAAATTCCTTTCGATTGAAATAAATATTAGAAAAAATCGGTTAAAAAGAGTTCAAACAAAATAATGATCATTAGAGTGGTTCACATGGACTCTAACATAAGGGTTATATAAAGGGTTGCCAATGGTTTTCCTCTTTAATACTGTAATTTGTGTCTATGTATGTCTCTCTCCTATTCTTATTACAAAACTCTTAATAATTTTTATTAGAAAGCCTTAGACGGCAAACAAAAATTATAATTTAATAATATTTTTATTATAGCCATTAATAATTGAATGTCTGTCTCTTTTGGTGTCTCTCTTCGTCTGCATATTTGTACTCATCTGTTGAGATAATCTTTGGGCAAAACATATAATTACTATTCATCAGACTCTCTGTGAATATCATTTCATGAAATACATTAACATTTTTATCGTACGTACAGTAGTCGTAAAGATATGTAATATTATAATAATAACTAATTTTTTGATACATCATTAATTGATGTTCTCATGGGGTCATCAATTGAATAGCAATACATGAAATACACGAAACTCTTCATCAAAATGTTCATTAACTTAACTTTTTTATTAAACGTTAATAACTTTAACTTATCCTCAATTCAATGGTTTGTTTGGCTACTTATATATGAGAGACTGACTTCAAGTCCTGAGCGATAGATTCGTTGTGTGTTCTCAACGTATTTAATAACAACAAAATAAACACACGATTAAACTCCAATTATTGCATTTCTGTCCGTCCATTGCATTTCAATCATAACTTTTTATTTATTCGGATATCTATTTCAATAGCAAATCAGTCATGAAATCTGATAAATCAACAATAAATCAAAATTTTTCTTCATTTGTTTCGGTCACTAATCGTCTTTTATTAAAATATTTTCAGAACTATTAATATTTTTCTAATCAAATTATAAATGAATAAATTAGAGCTAATTCTTCTCTAAAGATCTCCTTCTCTGATATCAAAATCCATTAATCGATACCAGAGCTGAAAACATTTCCTAATCATTTGTTTCATTAGTTTCTTGCAAATTCTAGCATATATTTGTCGGCCGAATGAGTGAAATGATTTAAAAGATTAAATCAATTCAACAAAACTAATATCTGAGGAAAATTCCATCAAAAATATAGAAAGGCTTAGAAATGTGTTAATAATTTAAATCTGAGTGAAATATAAATAAGTTAACTTTAATGATAATAATTTATTTCTTGCAATTATTATTTCATTAAAATATAAACAAAAAGAAAGCTTTTATTCATTTATTGAGAGAAAAATAATAAAAAAAATGTTATCATTAAATGTTTGACAAAAAATATTCCGACTTCTGGTGAGTGAAAGAATCAAAAATATATTTTTAAATATGAATAAGAATTTTAAAATTTAATTTTAAGTAATATGTCATTTAAGAAATATTTCGTGAAATTCATTAAAAATGAGTTTATATTAACATATTATTAATAAATTCATAAATAAAGCGATAAATTTATAGGAATTTTGAAATGTTCTGAAATGAGTAAAAATTAGTGGTGAGCTCTCTCTCTCTCTCTCTCCCTCTGTTTTTCTCTCAAGATATCTCAGTGACGCTCTCACTATCACTATCCCTGTGCTCTCTAATCATTCTCTCTTATGGGGATGTCATGCGCGAGGCGTGACTTCGTACGGCCGGCCTTATGTGTGTCCTATCAATTAGGAGATTGTTCTTCTGGTAGAGCGATGTGTGTTTGTAGTGAACACTTCTTATTTCATTTCTAGTATTTTCATTTCTGTATTATTTTCATCATCGGATACGTCCCCATAATATTAACGGTGCGCTCACTGTTTTGGCCGACGCTCACCATTAAAACTGTTATATAGTGTGTGAATCAAAATATTGATATTAAAAAACAAGAAAAGTTTCTGGTTTTTCACCATTTGATACACTTTTCTCTGCAATTATTTGCATATTTATTGAGAAAACTTTTGAACGTTTGTTAAAAATGAAGTTAAAGTGGTTTTACAGTCGAGAAACAAACTTTTTATGAAAAGAAAAAAATCGATTGAAGGCCGACTGTAAAAATGTCTCGTCGCAAACAAGCCTGTCCTCAACACATCGCCTCTTCTGATGACGACCTGTCAACTCTCCTTGATACTACTGGCAAGTGTTTTATCATTTTTTCCAAACCATTAATTTCACTTTTGACACAATTTTGATTTTTTGTCAAAATTTGATTAACCCTTAAAGTACACACTCGGGCACAAGTGCTTTAAATTGGCCTTTTAAAGTTGCTAGTAACTTTTATATCCTATTAAATCGAATTTAGGCTTTTTTCAAACAAGATAATTGAATTTATGTAAATGTTGTCGGACTTAACCCTACAATTGAATGCATTTAATATTTTAATATTTTTTTCAAATTTTCATTTTATGATTGTGTTAAGGCTATGAGAGTCAGCTCTGGACTATTGAGTACCCCATAGCTGTCAGCCTCTGTTCTGATTATTCTGTGCTGAAAAACAGCTAAATATACAACAATTGTATTTTGAGAAGACTTTTGTTGTGCTTATATTTGAAATAATGTCGACATTCAGTCATTCAGTTTATACACATATTTTGAGTACATTTTGTGTTCAGAGAAAAACTTATTTTGATTTCGTATAACAGACTCAAAGGATTTCAAGTATTGTGCTGTCAGTGCCCCGAACCTAATTCCCAACAGATTAGTTGTATTCATATAAATACAACACTTTTTGCATTATATTTAGTTATCAAAAAATCCCCGTCTCTGGAGCTCATATGCATACATATACCCACATATTTGTGAAATGCGTCCATCCATACCAGTGCTAGAAATATAAGCCCTTTCAGACTCGACCAAAAATGATTTTATGATCGCACAGTTGTGGACATTGGCCGAAGTGATCCGGATATAAATTCAATTATTTTGGTGCCAATAATATAAGGCCAAAAGAAATGTGTTCACAACAACAAATGGAGAGTCAGTTCAATGCTCTAACGCTAAGCCATTCCAAACCATTCCAAACTAAAAACCATATTAACATATCTTCGCCACAAATGCTATCTTTTATTTCAATTAATATTAAGGATTATCGCATTTATAGATAAAATTGGAGTCATTTTTAGAAATATATTGAAATATATAGCTCGAGGCAATTCTAAATTTCATATACACTTTATCTCTCACCTGTGCTTTTAAGACCAATTTTGTTGAAAATATTGATATGAGAATTGACTCCAAAATTGGCTGTACTTTCACACTAATTGCCTTCACCTACTCGTTATGTAAAAATGTATGACCACTTTGAATGGGTGTAAGCATTGAATGAGCATTAATTGTATAAAATTAAGATTACTTTTTATGTCATTAAATTTAATCTTAATATAATTATGACATATGAGAGGGGAATATGAGAGGCATCTCTTTTTCTATCACTGTTTTCAAGAGAATTATGAAAATAAATATTGTGAGCAAAAAAAAGCGCAAATGTCAGCACTTGTTTCATAGCACAGTCACACTTCTCTCAGCTTCAGATCTAAACCATCATTTCGTTCAGATTTTGTGTAATACAAGAATCTGAAAGACAGTGAGACACAAGACCTCCACTTGGAGTGCAATAACGGCATCACTTGTGCTCTGTATTTCATTTGAGTATTCAATTCACAGATTATTGTTTTACATTTGATTCTCTAATCTTTAGAATCTTTGCTCAAAATTTTTTTGAAGTCATTCTTTTGAGGAGAGAGTGAAACAAATATTTGCAATACTTTTTATGACTGCTTTACATATAAATAAAATTTTAAAAATAAATTTTCTTCTGTATTATCGCTGCTTATTATCTGAAGTCTTGTTTTTACAATTGTTATAATTGTTTAGTCATTAAAGTATACGATTCCAGAAATTCACTCATAAGTGAAGTTACTTTTCATAAGTGACTCACAATTCATGTGATGTTCTGCCAGAAAATATGGATTCACTTCGAAAACAACAGACTCTTAGTTATTTTTAACAAATACAAGCTCTCGATGTGGTCCACGAGGAGAGGGATACAAATGTATATTTAGATTTTACTTCTCTTTCAATGTTTTTTCATAACATCAACAAAAATGATCAAAATTATCAAATATTCATATCTCACTTATTTTATTATTGTTTTACTATTATTATTGAATCAATGCATTCAATATTTTCAATGTTTCCAAAAATGTTGAGATAAGGGCTTTTAAAAGACTCATTACTGTTAGGCCTAACATAAAATATTGTAGAAAATGTAATTTCTATAATTATAAGTGCTATGAATGAGTGTTTGTATAAATTACACAATTGATATATAATTTGGCAAATCTGCTAGTTTATTGTATCCTCTTTTCCATTATTCACATTTTTGAATGGCTTCCAAATTAATGAAACATGTATTTGAATGGAAGGCATATTATATATATATTTTTCCCAATATTTATTTCACTTGTTTTTCAATTATCAAAAAATCAAGAATAAGAAGAAGACGATCCCCATCACGAAAACGATCCCTGTGCAATCAGCTTTCAGGCGATGCTTTATCTTTTTGAGAGACGGATTCTTTTTTCAATGCATTTCAAAATTCTCTGGATTTCTAACTTCTCTAAAAACATAATTCTTTGCTTTCACTGCATTTGTATATCATTTTGTTTTGGCTGAAAAACTGCTAATTGTTAGACAACTGCCAGATATGAATTCCAGATTATGGACTGATTACCAAATTAAGACTCGGGACTAAACCATCTCGTTTTGCATTAAATGTCAAATATTTATGATTTATTATAAGACCTAAAATTCTAATTTTTCGCACCCCTCAACTTTTTTTGCTTCATTTTAAAGATTAACTCAAAATTTGATTCATTTTAAATCATTTAATATTTGGGATCAACTTTCACTTTCATGCATTCTCTCTCTCTCTCTCTCTCGCATTAATATTGAGTGCAATGATATTTGGTATGAAATATCAATAATAATGGGCATAACCTTTGCATACAATAAGCATAACCTCTGACACAGAGTTTATGTCATATATCAATAAATTTGACACAAAAGAAGTTTTATTTTCTATGTTCGGGTCATTTAGTTTTGTGGCGGTTGTGCTCCGGAGGGTTTGAACGAGGAAACGTTGGGACGCGCGTGACGCGAATCCTACATGAAATGAGTACTTTTATGTAAGTCAGTGCCAGTCAGTGCCCATATATTTATCAATGCGTTCTCTATTGAAAAGGTAGCACAAGAATAGCAATGGTCTGAAATGGTGTGAATTGCAACCAACACGCGCTTCATTCGAATGCATGTGTGCTGTCGGTGCCCGAGTTCGCTCTCTGTGTTGTGTATTGAGCTCTACCCCAACACCATTAAAGTTTTGCCTTAACACAAAAGGGGGAACAAAGTGTATGCTATGTTTTCTTCTCAATCTATCATTTATTCACGCTTTCAGTGCGTGTGGGGGTGTAGTGGCTGTGATGTTGAGCCAGCATAGAGTGCACTTGGCCTTACATTCTATGCTCTCAAAGAGAGAGATGGCGATTGTCTCCACTCTCGCACTCACTCTCTGTTGCCTTCATTTGCGATACAATTGAGAGCACATACTATGAAAAGAGCTCTGAATGGAAGACCGATTTCATCAGAAATGATTATATCATAAATGGATGATTGAAAAGCCTGAATATAATAATAATAATAACACGGGTTAGGCATTAGGTTAGGCATTAACCTCTGTCTCCCCTTATATTAATTCAAATATAAAACATATTAATGCAATCGATGTAAACATAATGTAAAGTGAAGTACGCTTTCAATGTATGCATCACTGAATCAATTGATTCTTTATTTACTTATTGAAAACTTGTAATCTATGAAAATCAAAATGAATTGCTCTTAGAAATTATGGTCAACAGCCGAACCTTTCCCTTTCCATTTCAATTCAATTAGTTTTTGGTTAAAATATTACTTATAAACAAAAATGAATTCAATTTTTCTCTGTATTATAAATTGGTTTTCATATACTGTAAATCAAAGAATAATTTAAATTATAAATCAATAAATTTGGAAGAAAACGAATCAAGGTTCAAAATAATCATTAAATGCCCAAAAATAAATAGTCCTGAATAAATCATTCGGAGATATGACGAAAAAAATAAAAATAAAATTAATGTTTTCTTCTCTGGAAATTCAATTCTTGAACTTCTCTGTTATGTAATTAATAGCACTGTATTTGCAAATCAAATAAAACATGGATTTCGAGTTTATTTTGAGAAAAACGATCGCTTTTATCGTTAAATAACTCTTTTGATAGTTTGTTGGGTCTCTTCACTCAGTCTTTAGTTTAGAGTAAATTCATTGAATTCAAGTTCAGTTCAATTTTATTTCAATGATCTACACTCGAGAGTCGTCTGTTGTCAATGGCTTTTGACAATAAGGCAGTGATTATACAATAGATTGCTGTTGAGGTCAACACTGAGCGCAACATTATATGAATTTACGAACTGTTTTCACAAAAAGAGAAAATTTCTAAACATTTTCTTTAGAAACTAATAGTAATAACGTCTGAGCTCTGATAGGAGAGTGCTTTAAACAGTGTTTTATTGTCGTCAAAATTCTGGTTCGTTAATCTCACTCTTTTAAAGCCAAAAATGAATATTACATTTGCTTTAATTGTGAGCTTACATCAAATAATATGTCATTCTTTAAACAAAAATTGTGGAACTCGTGACAAGAATTTCTTTTCTCTCTCTTTCCTTTCGCTCTCTCTTTCTCTTTGAATATTAAGTATTTATAATGAAAATGAATTTATGCCAAACTTATTGTGTGTTCTCAACAAATGTATTTTAAGTGCTATTAATAATCATAAATGTTTTTGTGAGTGACTTATGCTTCAAAATTTTTTTGTCACAGAATTAGTGCAATAAATGCTCATAATTTTAAAATAAGTATAACAGAAAGAACAGGCATTAAGTTTGGCATTACTTGCGTTTACTAAACATATTAAACAGAGTATATGAAAGAGTGAGTCGAGTCGACACTTGATGTCATAGTCGGGTCTCTACTCTCTCAGTCATTCAATTCATTTTACTCTTGTGTTGGCGGCTCTGATTCATAAGCTATGCATTAAATTATTAGTCTTGAGCTATAATAGAGGAGTTGGTGCTCACAGGACTCATATATGGCTCATATTCGGTAAATTACGAATTGGGGGATAACAACATTGTATATAAAACATTGCATATATCTATAGTTAGCCAAAGAGATTGAAGTACTCGACTCTAAGTTATGTATTTAGTGATTGGGAGCTTTTGCTCATATATTTTTAGTACTGATTCTCATATGAAATGATTGCTCTCAGATTTGAGTCGCTTTCACACTCACTCTTAACAGATGCCCTCTCGAGGGGATCGGGGCTCTCATGGCCTGGCTTTGCGCTGTCAGGAATAACAATACCAATTAGAGACTGACCATTGCTATCAACAGATACATACACTATGTTTAAGGTTATGGTCAGATATGACGCATCCAATACACATCCAAATCCTATTTTCTCTGAACTTAACTCTAAATAAGTTATTATTTTATGAGTTCCTCACAAATCATTATTAGCCCTCTTTTTCGCTGAAAAAACTAATCATTTCATTAATAATTTGAGAAAAAATGAGAAATAATTTATTAGTTTAATTAATATATATTTTCTATGGTTTCAACTTTTATTTGATTTAAAGACAATTTAAATGATTTGTTTTTCAAAATTACTCCAAATTATAATTAATGTTCAGTTTTCCGAAGAAAAGGGATTTTATTTTTTTTAATTTGGTGCCATTTTTTTTGTTGGACTTCCATAAAAATATACATAAATAATAATTGTGAGCCCGGCCTGGAATGTGACAAAAGCATTAGATAGAGCCATACATCACTCGCCAGAGCAAACACACTGTAATAAAGTAACAGTTTTTCCCAAAAGTGAATAAATATGTTCTCTAACATAGCCTTATGTTTGGCTGTAAAACACCAACTTTTGCAGTGAGAATGCGGAAAACGATCCCAAATGTATGAGTTGTCCTCTTGGGACAGACATTGTATGAGAGAAATACAAGATATAAAACTATCTGCAATTTCATAACTTTAGTGTAGATTCACTTTTATGCCCGAAAGCCAACAAAAGAGCTCAGACTTAACTGTAGATCAGAACGGCTATCATATTATGAAAGTAAAGAATATGGCCATAGATATAGAGATATGTAGCAATAATATAGCCAACTCAGCACAATATATGAGCCCAATATAAGCGCAATATGAGCACAAGTATGAGCACAATATGATGCAACGAGAATATAAATGCTTAATACTGTTGGCCATAATTTTCTATGTTTTCCAGTGCTGTATATTCGAGGAACAAAATAGAAAAACAAAATTGAATTAGTTGTTAGCCATATATGTATTGCATCCCCGGTCTTATACCCCGGCATACCTTATATTGTGTATCATAAACATAATAATCCAACAAATTTTGCCAAACATTTCTCTACAAACATATTGTCTCTGTATTCAAGTCAGTTTTGTTGCATAAAAAGCCATGTATTGTATGTGTTGTTTGCTGAAGAGCACTACCAGAGAACTACCAGATAGTTATCTCAATTCGATCACAACTCTGTGTCAGACCTATTGAAACAAAGAGTGCAAAGAAAGTAAGCGGTTGTGGCTCTCTTTCGGATTCATCTGCGGTTCTTGAGTTGCAAACCAATACGTGGTTTTCATGCGCTCCACTTTTGAATGTTTGAATCGATTTTGAATGTGTTTAAATCACTCGATACAGCACTCGTTGATTGTCAACTCTGTCAGCTCTGACTGGCTTTGGCTGTGAACTCCTCTAAAATCTACTTTAAACTAAACGTCTCTCTAAACGCACGACTTTAAACATCGATTCAATTTTGGTACGAATCTAATGGGTTTAACACTTCTAAAGAGTTTCTCTCTTTAATGCTTTCCCTTTTTTGATGGCTTTAAAGAGTCCAAAGGGTTTCTCATATGTGTTCTCATATGGGTTTAGTTTAACTATAGTTAACTATAGACCGCTTTAACCAAATTATTAGTGCTTTATATGGCAATCAAACTCATTATTTATAATTAGCAAAAATATCTCAAAATAGAAAATTGAAATCTTTTTGGTCTTTGAATTACAAGTTTGACATTTTGTCACACATTTTAAAGCGTTAGCTTTCAGTCAAACCACACATACCTTCAGCCGAGACATTCGAGATATTATATTTGCATAACTAGTAGTCTATATATTATTAAATTTTATTGTTAAGTGCTTTTAAAGTGAGATAAAAATATTGATTTAATTAAGAGAAAAAAGTATTTAATATTCACTTGTTTTTCGTTGCGATTCAAAAGTCGCTATAATTTTATTAGTTTTTGTTGATATCAATGTCTGAGATATTGCGGCAATTATACCACTGGCCAGAAGGCATTCCTTGTTAATTACAATCCACTAAAAATGTTTAATCTAAGCTAAATTTTGATAAAAGAAAAAATAATTTAAAATAAATTTTGATTCAAATCAAAGTAATTATTAGCATTCAATTGAAAATTATTCGCCTTTTTTTATTATTTTGCAAAATTATTGCGTTTCTTTTGAGGAAAGGGCTTTGTATGGTATGGTATGTATGTATGTATGAGCTATAAAGCAAAATGGTATTAATGCTTACACTTTGGGAAAATATTTTTTTCATTCTCACTGTATATGTAATAAACGCTTAGAGAAAGTGGACAACGAAAAGCTTTTTGTGGATTTGATATGAGTTGGCCTCAGCTCTCATATCAGGTCTCATATCGACCCTCAAAATATATCATTTATTATATCATAAATTTTTTTTAAATGAATGAAAAAATAAAAAAAAAATATTTCAAATACTTTATACATATTTCAAAATTAAGAAAAAAATTGATAATAAAATTTTCCGACTTTTATCTTAAATTTTAATTCAAAATATTTTTTGTCGGATCTATTTTTCTTGAAGTACTTTAAACATGAGATAAAGGAACTGGTACTCAAACAACATATTGGGCACCGAGTATTAGAAACGTTTAGTTAAGAATTGTTTTCATAACACTTCTGCCCATTGGATACAAGTGTTATGGAAGCCATGACTGTAGTGTCTGTCCATCTCCTTATGCTTTATATTGTGATGAAGATCTGTTACAAACAATTCATTAGTGAAGCTCAGGCTTAGGTCCAGGCTTTTTGCTGCTGTCATAATGAGTGCAAACAAGATGTGTGGTCTGAGCTGAGCCAAACACATCCACTTTATGCCATATCAATGATATCCATCCAATTCTTTATATATTAAATTAAATAAGAAAAATAAGAGAAACTTTGAAACAAAGGCTTAAATCTATTGTTTTTAGTTTTGGCCAAAAAATATTAAAGAAAAAAAAAGAATTAGTAATTGAATTAAAGTGAAGTAAAAATAAAATTATCTAAAAATAGATTTATGCTCTTTAATTGAAAAAGTTTCACTCGATGTTCATTGAATCCTAATATTTGCTGAACATTTATTTCATTATTTATAGCGATAGTGAAATGGTTTTTGAAATTAAAGTAAACCGAAAGAGCATTTCGATAGTGAAGTCGAGCCCAAGAGGTCGCTCTTCATTACAGATATCTTTGGCTGTAATTTAGACTTCCATTGCGCTCTTCGGCCCAAAAACCAGTGCTCTTTCATTGAATAGAGTATATAATTATTTGATTTTAATCAATTTAATTGTTTTAAATTGTTTTTCATACACATGTTTTCATATTATTTTTAACTTTGGTTTTAATGTGTTCTGTAATGGTTTGTAATATTATTTTAATGTCTTTAATGTCTGTTTTCACAAACTTGTGAAACAGAATTCCTTTTCAACACTGAATTCATTTCTCATTTGAAAATTAATTAACGTTCAAAACATCGACTTTTCCGATAAAAATTATTCACATTTTTGGTTCACAGAACCAAAAGAGAGACAAATATTCTATAAATTAAAATCTGTAGAAAATAAAAACAACATTTTCTTCAAACTTTTTCATATATTTTTCAAAAAGAAGAAAAACTTAAATTCAATTTAGAGTCAAAAGCATTCAGTTATTCATAAAATAAATCGCATTTATTTTTTAAAACGAATATTTTTCTATGAAAAAAATCACTTCAAGAATACATAAAATTGAATTTATTAAGAGTTTCGATGCAAACAGAAATTGCTTATATTATATGAGTTTTTACCAAATGTTTGCTTTGCTCTCTCTCTCTCTCCCCTCCCTTGCTCTCTGTCCCTCTCCCTTATCATAGGTTAGTCTTTTGGATGGAAATGTTTGCGTTCAAGTTTTTTTTCATAGTATAATAATCTGAGTATTTTCTCTATAATTCAGTCATATTTTTGTAGTGAATATGGAAACGAAATTTCTTTTGATGTCTCGCAAAAATCAAACAAATTTTATGGCAAACTTAAGCCAATCTTCTTCTATATACAT
>JAQGCE010000196.1:0-15266 GCA_034699185.1 Eupelops torulosus
AAAAGATGAAAATTGTAATGAAAACAATCAAGGTAAAACTCTATGACTTTTACATAAACTTATTATACCCCTTGGCTACACCATTCAGATTCAATTATAAAAGGCTTTAAAAATAAATACTCATATATTGTGATCATTACAACGATTTCTTCAGAATTTGATCTAAAAATAAGATAAATCTAAATATTATTTTTGTTCACAAAAACATACAAATATTGAAATGATTTTCAAACAAATTGGTTCAATATTTTCGAAAAATCAAAATCTATTTCAAAATCCGAATAAAACTTTAAAATTCAAAAGAGGTTTGAATAAAATTCTTCAACATTTGTCTCATTATAGAAAATATTCTCAAATAAATTGATAAAAATTGAAGACATCTCTTGTTTTTACCGATAATTTTGAAGATAAGTTATTTAGTTTCAAACTAATTGCCAATAATAACAATAATAACAAATGTATTGAATTTTCTTCTCCTTCTTCTTCCTCTTAAAGCTATTCAAAGAATGAAACTCAAGACTTGTTCAACAGTCAGTTCCTTAACGGAAAACAATACAAAACTCTTCGCCAAATGTTAGCTCTGAGGACATGAAATACTAACGAATTATCGATCTCTCAATTCATTGTTATCTTCAGTTAAGATAAATAATAGCAAAACGAAATCCATTCCAATATTTATCATTTATTTTCATTACTCAATAAATACAATTAAATATAAATTTCATTGAAAACAGGATTAAAAACCTATAATTCTTTCCACAAAAAAAATCAATTCCTAATATTTACTGTTATTTTTGTGAAATAATTGGGAAACACAGGCAATAAAAACCAAGAAAAACTAATAAAATAAATAATTTACCTGGAAAATTGTCTTTTCTCAGCAATCGATACTAACAAATGAATTATTGATCGGAAACTAATCCCTAAAACAATTATTTATTTATCAATTTTATGGAAATTAGAAGTAAAACTTAATTAGACTGACATTCTTACAGGAATACCAAATTTAATTGGTCTGGGCCACACTTAACCTGGTCATTCCTAATTCAATCAAAAATACAGAGGGAAGGGTATACACAGAGAGGATTCTCTTAAAACATAATTACATTAACCAAATTTCTAATCCATTTCATTAAAAGTCTAATAAATTATTGAATAACTCTTTCATGAATTTTAATTTTTATAATCAATTATTTATAACACGAGTTATAGTAGTTTTGTCCGCAAATAACACCGAAACACAAGATTTTTCACATTTTTGTTTAATATTGAGTTCATTAATCATTTCAACAGAAAAAATAAAAATTCATTTCAAATGCAAAATACATTAAATTTTATAACAAAACTAATTATGTCTTTGTTTTCCTGTTATTCATATTTTTCTTCATATATCTTTAAGAAAATTACAACAAATCTTAAATGAAATAAAAGTTTGGGTCAAAGAAAACAAATAAAAGGATTCATTACTCGAAGAAAGAATGAATGCATTTATTTATTTATAAGTTTCCGAGTCTTCAGAATGTATTAAATTTAAGCCAAAAATACTTTGAATTCTAACAAAAGAGTGAATGAAATACTAATTATTCAACAAAAATAATATTAAAATTCTTAAACAGAAGTAAAGATTTAGAAACAAGCAAATTAATTATTCAGAACACGAATTGCAAGAATATTCACACAATAAAATCAATTTTAAGAGTAAGCCATGCCAATTTTTGACTCAAGCACATCCATGAATATGCATAAGTATAACCACTTTCACGAAATTTATTTATTTATTTGATTGCATACAAAGTCATCATTTTTCAAGACATACAGCCTTTAAAAGAAAAACAAAAACCCATTGAATCCACGTCTTATCGACAAATAACACAACTCTAAAGAAATTGAGTAAATTCTGTATCAGTCGGAATCCGAGCAAAAATAAATAAACAGAAGGAAAGACAGAAAATAGCACTTCACAAGTATTTCCCATTTGAAACACAAATTGAATCAACAAAACAAAGAAAAACTGATGAATAAAATTGTAAAGAATTCGCTCAAAATTGGATACAAATGACTCGTATGGAAGTGTCGACCAATTTATTCCTAACCTGAAGTCATTTTAGACAAATATACACTTTCTTAACACAAGAGCTCATAAAATACAATTGAAATTTAGAAAAAATAATGTAAATAATAAAACCAAATGGTTATTATTCAATAGAGACGAATAAAAGGGTGAAATAAGTGATTCAAATGGACATAAATTATTGCATTTAAATCTCTTCAACAGTTTTATACAAAGAGTTTTATTTCAAGCAAATGTGTGAATTGTTTTCAATTTCATTAAGAATACTGAGAAATATTGGACCAAAGGGTAGAGTAGACCAAAATAATAGCAACTTAGGGCTGAGTGCAGTTATAAATTAGTGGCTGCTCTCAGGCATACTTTGCTTTTCATTTTAGGAATTTCTTCACAATTTTTTGCACATACACACACACACAGAGAGAGAGAGAGAGACAGAGAGAGAGAGAGAGACCTACCAGAAGGAACCAATTTCAATTCAACTAGTAAAGTCACGTTCACAAACTTATATAAATGTTGTCTCTCTGTGGAAGTCATAGTCTTAGAAGGAAGGGCTTACAACACTTGTGTAACAATATTCTATGTTGTGCTGAATAGTTGCAATAAATTGTTGGCGAAACACACATTTCCTTTATTAGAGCGACGACCACACAATTCAGTACCGACTTTCAGCTACTCTATTATTAATACAAATGTTTTTATATAAATTAAAAGTCTAACTGAAACTCAAATTTCGTTCAGACTTTTACACGACTCGAGAGTATTATTCTCTTCACTTCTTAATTAAGCCATTATTTTCTTAAATATTTTTTTAACCATAATTTTCCTCAAAAAAAAAGTTGAAAACGAAAGCAAAATATATTAATTTCAAACTTAAACTCAAACTTTTTTTATATACTTAACAAAAACACCATTTATTTAATCCAAACAATGTTTTCACGAAATTAAGTGCAATTTGTTTGAAAATTAGTACATTTTTGCTACATTTGCCAACTTTAAACCCATTGGAAGGCTATACTAAGAGCTGTTCCTCAAAAGTGAAAGTATTTAAATGAGAGTATTTTAAAGAAAAAATCAATGAAAACAAAATAAAAATGTTATGTCTTTCAACTCAAAAGTGTATTGAATTTCTTTATGTGTGAGAAATGATTTCATTTTCAGTTAATTTTGAATCAAATGTTAGTTAACACTCTCTCTGACAAGTATTTTGAGTAATCATATAAAAAGTCAATTTTGTTTGAAGAAATCCAATACTAGAGCACTGGTATCACATATTCATTGCTTAATGGCTAAAAATATAAACCCATTATTTCTGAGCACAGAATAACATCTGGTCTTCACTGAGAAAATTGATCGAAAAACTTACAAATTTATATATAAGTTATATATAAACTTATCTATCAAATGAATTTTGGACTGACTTTTAGAACAAGTGCTGACTTATTAATAGAAAGGAGAGGACAGTTTTTTACATTAATGTCTGATTTGTCTGACAAACAAAATAAATAAACGCAAAACTTTTCGGTTTCACTTCACAACACACCACATATCGAAGAAGAAGAGGCCTTTCAATTATTGAGAGATATATTTAAAAAGAAGGCGTTTTATTACTTCAATAAATAATATTTTAAGAACTCTAATAAGATATGAATATTCTTGAAGTCAACACTAAATTCAATGAATAATTCATTGCAAATATTATTATTCAATATCTTCTTCTTCTTCTTTAACAACAATAAAGTACCGAAACTTTTCAGGAATTTTCATTTAATTTATTTTTTTCACTTTTTCACCATTTATTAAAAGTTATCTAGTAAATTCAATACCACCACGAAATACAAAACGCCTCAACTATTATGATATGCTATGAAAATACCAGACTTCCCACTATTTATGGTTTTACTTAACCATCGACTGACTCCAACGGATAAATAGATAATTATTTTCTTTAATAGACAGACAATAGAAGAGAACAAAAAGAAATTGTTTTCTTTCGGCGGAACGACATAAAAAGTGATCAAACGGTAGAGAAAATGGCAAAAAATGGTTGCTTTGGACACAAATCGAAATTTTTTGATCGTTTATAGCCTTTTGGCTGAAGTGATGCCCAAAAAGAAAAATAATGTGCGAACACTAGCGATGGGTTGCCTATAATGTTAGTTATGTAGAGCATCAAAATCAGAGTCCGGTCCAGTCGTTAATCTATTTTATCAGTTGCTAACATCGTATTCGCAAAAATCAATCAAAGCGTAAGGGGATGTCCACCATTGTATAGGCGATCAACTGATAGACAATAGTCGATGAAGACTTGGCTCAAATGTATTACTAACTGCCAGCGCAATGACTGTCGGTCCTCTACTTACAGCTGTCGCAACATAAATATATTTTTTATCAGTAGAACAGCACAAGAAATGCGGACCCAAATGAACCGAAAGATATGAAAGATGTGAAAAATATAGTGATAGACATAAAGTTATGTTTAATATTGAATGCAATAACATTCTGTGCGCTCTTTGATATGATGTGCGGAAAATATCGTTTAAGAGATGACTTTTATATCTTTTTTGAAATTTTCATCTTTTTATTCATTGAATGAATTCACAAAATGTTGAAAATATATAACAAAATATCAATTTTTAAAACATCCGTCGATTTTGAAATAACCTTGAAATTTTACACATCAGGAATTTTCAAATAAGCTGAAAGTAATCCTGTACAAACATTATAATTCAGTAGAATAGAAAAATTCATGAAGCACCAAGCTAATCGATAAAAATTATTCCTTCAAACAAAATGTTTCTGAATTGAAGCCAAACATTGTATACGAAAATAGAAATATTCTTAAGTACTATAAGAGTGAGTAAAGAAGTTTTCGCAACATTTACTTTTGGAGTCAATTTTCAATTAAGCGAAGAACTGCTGCTCTTAACTCCCGAATCCAATAAAAAGCACTTCCACTCATATGATGTGCCCTTTAATTGGCAACAAATGTTGGAATACATAGGAATATATATTCTATTCATACGAAAAGGATCTAAAAAATATGCAAACATTGCAATTATGTCGAGACTACCATTGGTTTAATTATAACTGAAATTATGAGAGGAAATGCATCGTTGAAAAAGTAACGACTGTTTGGGAGAAAAAATAAATTTTAGACATTATCTCAATGCTAACCATTTCCTCCTAATCTAAGAAATTGAAGAAATATAATGTTTTTCATCTCAACTCTTCCCTCATATGAGATGCCATTAAAATTAAATGTAAGGACTTGAATGACATGAATGTCTCCTTCTATTTATGTCTAAAACGTGGGACAAAACTAGAATTACTTCAGACATAATCGCGAGTTTGACATCAATTAAACAAATGAGTTGTCATTTCATGAGATTCCTCTTCATTAAAGACAAAAATTATTTTAATTAGTCTTTTAGTTTACTTTTTGTTATTCAATTTTATTGTTAACTCTGTTATTATTAAAAATTTAGTCTGAGAAAGGTCAAAAAATTTTATCAAAAAGCACATCGCAGCCATTGGATTAATAATCATGCTAAAATTAGCTTTTATTTAGTCAGAAAATAATTGAAAAATAAATGATAACCAAATTATTTAATAAGATTTTGATCACAAACTAAACAAAACTCACATTTAATGGGTTTTTAAAATTTTATTTTCTGTTGTTTTATATTTTTATCGCTATTTTTATAACTTAAATAAAACAACATTTTATGAGTCAAACAATATTTGATAAATCATTGGTTGAAAAGTAATATTCAAAAAATGCAAGAATCAAATTGAAAAAGAAATGATTGAAATTGAGAGCACTGAATAAACGTCTAGTGCATTAGAAATTGTTTTGTGTTTAGGTCTTACCTACAAATAATATATTATAACACAGAATCGGAGAACCGATTTTCCATTACATATACATTAAGACAATCATATCTTATATCAGGTCTGAAGAGTGAAGTCATAAGTTTATTCTGTGCCAAATGTTAGGCCAAACATAAAAAATATATCGAAAATTGAAAATTTCAGCAAAAATGAAAAATAAAGACAAACAACAGAAACGTTAAACAGAAATCAAAAGCATTTTTTCTTTTGCTTAAAACCTTTCCCTCTGTCTATAAGTGAAAGTAAAATGCACTCTCTCTTTCTCCTTCTCCTGGTCTCAAATGATTTATGAATATTATTAATAATATTTTTAAAAATTTATTCAACAAAAAAAAAGATAGGATTTCCTAAAAGTAATTTCTTCAAAATTTTATTCCTCACTAAACATATGACTTTCATAACAATTATTACCGAAAAAAATGAGAGCATTTTGAGGACTAAATTGTATGGATTTTATGCATAACACAAATAAATCCATTGAAAGGAAAGGTTGAAATATAAAAAACGAGAGCAAAAGTGCGTGAAAAATATTATCTGAGAGTATTCATTGGTGCGAAACAAAAAACAAAAGTGTGTTTCAAGTGTTTGATTCGCATTGGATTGCACTCAACGACAGACACTTCAATGAAAGGGTTGGCGGCAAAAATGCTTTCAATACAGAATATATTCTGTGCTGCTCAAGTATCCTAATATTTGCCTCGTTGCGATAAAATTCTCCCTCAAAGACAACTTGTATTTATCAAAAACTAATGGCTTTTGATTTTTGGCTCTGATTTCAAATTCAAGTCAAAGAATTCCTAATTAAATGTTTATAAACTTTTTCGGAAATTCAATACATTTCCCCTCTGTTTGAACAAAAGGCTAACAAAATATTTATGAAAAGGTGAGCACATGTTTATTATTCTTGTTCTCAAATTATGTAAGTCATGTTTAGCTTTTGGGTTCTGTCAGTAATTCTGTGCTCAGGAATAGTCTCAATGTTTTAATCGACTGTTGGCTCCAAAAAGCATTCAATAGTCAATCGATTAAAACATTTGTTTCAATGTTTTCAATGTTAGACTCAATTAAAACGAAAACAATTTTCAAAGAATTAATTGCTTTCGAAGAGAAGTCACGAAAAAATGTGAGACAACGATATTTTCCGCGAAAACTAATGAAATACTTTATCAAAATTGATGATAATTTGGTTCTAACTCATTATCAGAAGGAATATAATAACCGTAATAAACAAAAGATGAAAATATCGTGAATTTCTCAAAACAATAGCAAAATATTTTGGTTGAAAATATGTTTTTTATTACTTTATATCCAATTAATTTGGATTAACTGCAAAACAAACAAAACCTTCAGTTTTTTTCATAAACGACTTATATTTTATTATTAAAAAACTAATTTACGTTCAAATTATTGTTTAATTTTATGATTAATGTTGGGTTGGATTACAAAAAAACAAAATTTTATATCAAAAATGATATCATTATTAATATATAAAATTTAATTCAAAGGGGGTTTCAAATTGAATTCAACGAATAATCGCAATATTTGCTCAAAAATTATTCATTAAATTATTTTATCATTAAAAGTACCGACAATTTAATAATAAATTCAATACATTTTTCAGTTCAAAAGGGGTTTCCAACTCTATTCAGCAAAATCTCATCAAATATTGAATTAAAATAACAAAACATTTCGGTTTAATTTACTAAAAGTCTGATAAAAGTAGCGATAATTTTCACAAAAGTAGTCATTAAAAACCGAAAGTAAAGAATAAAATTCTTCGAAAAATTCAAATAAAATATAATTTAATCGAAAATTTTTGGGCAAAATATAATTCAATTTAAAAAAAAGTGATGAAACGGCAAATCCAAGTGAAAAGACTCTAATATATAACCAAAGGTTCAAAATAATAGGATTACTTGTTTGGCGTCACTTCATATGGTTTTTGATGCGTTAATATCTGCATTAGTCGAGCAAATAATCGGCTGAAAATTTTGACTTAAATGAGATACTTATTAAAAGGAGGTAATGAGCCAGCAAAATTTAATACTTGCTAGTTTTATAAACCGGCCGCACAACCAAATACATTGAGACTATTCATTGAAAATTTTAATATTAAACTCACTTGAATTTCATCAGAGGCTTAACACTAACTTTCTTTCTAATGGAAATTTGCTAATTTATCCATTTTCTAACCTGGTAAATTGAGTTTTTCGCGAGTGTTTCTTATTACAAAAGCATTAATTTGATTGAAACAAAGTTTTTGATACTTTCTGCTAAAGAACTCCACAAAAACTTTATATAAAAGTTTAAAAATTTAAGCGTAAATTGAATGTAAAGATTGAAACTTACATTGAATTTCACAGTTGGGATCATCTCATATCTTGATAATAGCCGGCCCTTAATGTCTTTAGTTATAAATGACGTGTCTGTAAGAAAAATAGAGATAATTATAATAACGAATTGAATCAAATATTTCATTCAAATGAAAATTATTATAATTAAAAATTTTTAAAATAATGAAATCAAAATCCATTCGAAATCATTTCCCACATAATTACAGCTCAAACACTGACAGAGGGATCGATTTGAAGCTCAGGTTTGTTATTCTGAGCGCACGACTGGTATTAAAATCTTAATGAATACAAAAATACTTTCATCGATTGGAAAAAACATTAAAAACTTAATTAATGTACAAAAGGCAGACATTAATACAATGATTAACAAAATGATTAAGAGTATTCATCTTTGCATTGCTTCTGAAAAATTCTAATCTATGAAAACTTCTTGAGTAACACCGGGTGTATAACATGCGAATCCATTTGACGTCTTATTGATAGTGTATTTAATAGTGTGTCAGAAGTAAGCACTCAATAAATCACTGAAAGAGATCCCAAAGTTTACTCTACTATTAGCTCAAGAATATAGCACAGAATGAAGAAAACAGCTACAAAAAGGAAAGGGCTGTAAAAACGCACAATCAATAGAGTTATGTACATCTCATGTATAGACAATGTCTGTCTCTTTCGATGAATAAAATGATTAGAGAGAGAAATGCCTCAAAAAACTAACTATTCATTAAGACTATACACTCAGACATCATATTCTGTGCTCTAATATTAGATGTGGTGTCAAATTTGATTTATCGGACGACAGAAATAAAAATAGAAAATAAACACAAGAGAAGAGTGAGGGAAGTGTTGGCAAAGACAACAAAATTAATGATTTTTGACATAAATATTATTCTTATTATATTTTGATTTAAATTTATACCCATTTTATTAAAATTATTTACATTTTCGTTGGAATTCATGCCATAGTTTTCATCTAAGAGTATATTTTATTTAAATTATAATAAATTCATAATTTTTTCCAAAACTTATTTTTCCATTTCTTATGTAAATAGGAGTTTGAAATTTATTGCTAGGATTTATTTTAATAAAAAAAACGACCTAAACACAAATGAATTATCACTTTAATACTTAGATATATGATTATGTATTTCACAATTAGCATCAAATTACATAAAAAATTCACTTGATCAATTTATTTGGATATTAAAACTTTTTGGAGTGAATTAATTCTCTATTTAAAAATAAATCATTAAAATAGAGTTATTTTGGATACCAGTGCTCTAACGAATATTGCATACCAAAAGGGCATTGCTAAATTATTCATTAAAAAAAACTTTTAAATTATTCATATAGAATTACCAAGTTACAAGTCTAAATTTAGATCAATTTATTTATAAAATAAGAGTAAAAATATTACACATGAAAAAACTGATAAATGTCCTTGCCCAATTGATTATAAAAGCGTTTGAAATTATTTAACAGATAAAGCACAATCAAAAAATTGCTTGGTTATTCCATATGCAAACAAATGATTCTAAATCATCTGAATTAGGATCTTTTAAAACTTTACATTAAGTGATGATTATTTAAATTTGAATTTTTAAACTAACGAAACAGTTCTCACAATTACTCTGAGTAACACATTTATTCTGAATATCATTTTGAGTGAGGTATGTCCTCTAACAGGTTTACAAAACACTAATTGATAGCACTTTTCGCACAAACCCAGACCACATTTAACACAAATAATCAATGATTAAAATTTCATTTAAATCCAGTTTTTTGTCGATTATTATTAGAATCTATTACTTGAAGTGAAATTCCAATCACTCATCCATCGACTCAGTCCTGACTTGAAATGAGTTAAACAAAGTTTAAGTTTATATAATACTAATATTTATTACTCAACTAAATCGACACGACTTGGAGTTCAGGTTCTGATCCACTTTTCAAACATATTTTTAAAAATTTTTGCGACAAAAAAATAATTTAAAATTAATTTAAGACATAATTTAAATTCCGGTAAAAGAAAAAATTTGCTTCACTTTTAAATTTTATTTATAGTGAGAGACGAGAGTCAGACTCAGACTCAGACCACACATAATATTTTAGGCACAAAATGTATATAAACTTCAAACAAAAAACAGCAAAAAAATGTTTATTTATCGATAACTTATATTTATAACACCTCTGAGATGAATGAAACGATGAAAATGAATGAATCATTGTTTTCAGAGGACATGGCTTTTGGATTGCGATTTATGAGGAGAATTGCCTCTCATTGGAGATATAGTTTGGAGTTTGAGGCAAGTGTTGGGAATGTCTCAAAAGACTAATAACACATTTCTGGTTATCGTATAAGTTATACATTTGGGCCATATTTGAGAGAAATTCATAACAAATAAAAAACTGAATCTCAATATTGCAGTACTTTATTCCGGGCCTAACATTCAAAACAATTGAACAAAACCAGAGCCCAGACTATCAACAAATCTCATCGAAAATATTAATATATTTCAAACAAAATCATAATATAATTAATTTGATTTTTAATGCGATAACTGAAAAACTATGGTTTCAATCATCGACTATTTAACAATGAGGGCGGGAGGGTGAGGCTCACAGGTTTTCACTTGATCAATTAAAGATAATCCTGCAACTTTTTCCAGAATTAATCAATTAAAAACTCGAATCAAACAAAATATTGAGTTAAATAACCCTTTAATCAGCAAAAAACAAAAACATGTCATAAATAATAAAATTCAATAAACATATAATTTTTATCTGACATTTCAATTTCACCCTGCTCATATCTAATACATAAAGGCATACATTGATAAGAAAACATAATTTTCTCGTCAATTAAACGTTTGAAACGACAAAGATTTATAAAATACAAAAAATGTGATCTAATTCTTCAACTCGTTGTTATGATTTGCATCCCTTCCTTTACATCGCATGTCTGAGCCTTCCGGAAGAGCTGATTGTAATAACATTTGAATTATATAAACATAGAAGAGTTATACGAATAAATAGAAAGCAAACAGTTCTTATACTTTTGCCATCACTCGAGTGGAAAGGGAAGGCATTGGGCGTGAAATATAAATATATAAAAATATATGCATTATCTGTATAAATATTCTATGCCCTGAATGCTGGCTATCCATAAACTTATTCATTCAAAACTATTCTTCAATCTTCTCTTATCTACTCATTTATATAAGAGAGTTGTCAAGAGGCAAAATTATTCAAGTAACCATGTACAACTTCAACTGAAACAATCAAACATTAAAATAACGGAAGATTTTTTGCAAAATATCAAAAAGAAAAATGAGCTTCACTTTGGATTCCCAGCATTAAAAGAAAGTTTCAAGAGTGGAAGGCTATGAATTTGTTAGGTATGGGTCTTCACATGTCATATATTGTCAGACGAAAAGACATCTAAACGACAGAAACACCGATAGAGTAGACATATATTTTGAATAATAAACTTTAGGCCAAGAAATAGGAGAAAATATTTTGAGCGTTACATACAAGCGATGAATGCAATGAACCTTTTTCTTCATACAATTGAACTTATGATCAAATATTTTCCAAATATGGGAGAAAAATAAAATCAAACTTCTATTCCCCGTTCCCTCTATAGCTGTTCACTCGTTTAACCTAAAAATTGATATCAGTTTTTAGCTATAAAGCGAATAAAATGACATTTCTTCTATTGAATAATGATAACCAAATAGAAAGAGAAGACGCTTTGATGTCTTATCTCTTAAACACATTACCGAAGAAGAATCGATGCATTTGTGCAACGCATTCACGTATTAATCAATGACACCAACCCACCAAGGCAATGGCAAAACATATATTATTTCAGTATAAAATTATTTAAACTCAAAATTAATGCGACTATTATTCAAATGATTCGTTTTCTTATTTATTTCTATTGAATGGCAAAAACATATATAAGTTTTAGATTGAATTCAATCCAGTCTTCAGAAGTCTATAAATCTTTTGGCATTAAATAAGATATATAACAGAGAAGAAAGTGATTATTTTCTGTCCAAATGGAAATTTTATTCAATAGATTCCTTCACTATTTGTCTAAACACCCAAAGAATATGCCGAAGAATCTCTTCTCCTCTAATAATTCAAAAAATCATATCCAATGGCAGAACAGAATTCCCTTCTCTTTTGCCATAAATGCAAATACCAAACAAACAGATAAATTGAAAAAATTCAACAAAGATCAAGGTATTTAAGTGAATTTCATAAAAATATCAAGGAAATCTCCTAAAATTGTTTTATAAAAGATATATAAAATTCAAAGATTAGAATAAAAAGTTTTATTATTATTGTCTGTATTTCACAAATGTATAGAAAAGTTTCAAACAAAGAAAATATTTTAAATATTTATTTAACTAAATTTCAAATGTTGAAAGTAGACTATCCCTGAAGGCAAAATGATCTTGGCCACTACTTTGAAAGTGAAAGCCAGTTCCCTACAGTATTATTGATGTACTGCAATATTCAGTAGACTATGCACTCAATGATAATGTTTGTGAAGAGAATTGTTTGCGACCATCGCTTCATAATAATGTTGAGTAACACCCAGTTGTCAAACCATTTGACTTTAGCTATCGGTGCCAATAGCCATGAATAGTGATACTGACATCAATTGCAACTGATAGAGGACTTGATCTCTACTGCTGAGCTCAACTACAGCATAATCATCGCATGTCGTCCTCTGATTGAAAGAGATTTCAAACAATTTTTGGGCCAAAAAATAATAATAACTTATTTCAGAAGTTTCTCGTATTTGTCAAACACTTGTTTACCAAAAAAAAGTCTTCAATTTTAAAGAAGTCATATATAAATAATTTGAAATACTTTCCCAAAAATGATTATATCTAAAAATTTTGAAATTTTAAAAGGTTTTTGAATTAATTGACAGACAATTCTTCCAAATATGTCATTATTTTTAGATTAAATTAAAATTTCATTCATTTAATGCTATAATTAATGTTTGAAAAATAAAATATAATATAAAAGGAATAATGGATTATATTATATCAATTAAAGACAGTAATGCATTAAATTCTTTGCTGAATTAATTAGTACCAGGGACGCACAAAGGGTATTAATTAATTAACTTGCCTCAAATCAGGAAAGTAGTCTGAAATGGTAATTCAAACCCAATTTAAACAAGATAAAAATTAGTTTAAAGGCGACATTTGCAAAAAAGCAAGATAGATTAATAAAGTAAATAATGAGAAAGACCTTGCTGACGCCCTTTTAGAACTTATGTTATATTTGGTTAATTTGAATTCATTATAATTCATGAAAAATGTTGAACACTATTAAAATTGTTTTTGGCTTAACATCAGTGAAGAGACGGACTGACAGCTCAATGAAAGTGAAAACTAGGCTTACATTTAATGGCTTTAATTTAAATTTAGTTCAGCATAAGAGCGATGAACTCATACGTGTATTTTACATAACTGACACTCCTTTCTCTGACTAAAAATGGATGTCCAAGACATACACCCGTACAATGATCTTTGACAATTTAATTCAATAGATTTTCATTAATTCCATGTAATTAAATGCGATAATGACTTTTCAAGTAAATTACTTAAACTGATTGCAAGTTTCATAGAAATAATTTGAGTTCACTATGGAATAATCACATCCTATAATCTTGTTCATCTTTGACAAGAATATCTGAGTAAATATTTATGACTTCTGTGTCTGACTTCAAGAGATTTATTGTCTTCTTATGAAAGGTATGCAAATATTGGCAATAATTTCTTCAACTGTCTTATCGCTAAAAATTTAGATAAAACTTTTCCATTATTAACAAAATTTATGACAATTTTAAACAATTCCTCTGAAACTTGAGATTCACTTTACACTTGACATCATTCCAGAAATATTTGAATTTTTGCTCATTTTTTACTACTTTTTTCATCTTTTTATAAAAGAGTAAAACAGTTTTCGATTATATTCTTTAAAATTGAATTTTATTTCTGAATATTTTCAGAAATATTTGAGCGAAAAATCTATTGTTTTGTATGGCATTCCTGAAGAGCGCATCTATCGGTCAATAACTTCAGATCTGCTTCAATACAATTACATAAATAAATAGATAACGAAAATATCGAGCTTTAGATCAATGGCCCGAACCACTCGACCTCATGTCTGAGCTCTACTCAGGAATTTTGATCCGACAACAAATTATTTATGCAAATCTTGGTTAAGAAGATTTCAAGAGTAGTATTTCTGAACACAAATCGTAAGCAAACAAACAAAACATCGAAACCAAAGTCTATATCTCTGAATGAAAAATGAATTCAAAATGAATTCAAAATTTCCATTTCATTCGGAATACATTTGCAATTAAACGGCTCTCCAACGGAAAGACATAACTAATTCTCTGTATTAAATGAAAACTAAATGTAATGAATGAGTGATTATTAGAGAAAAATATAAACTCATTTACAGAAGAGTTATATCATTAACACTAATAACTCATTATTCGAGATATCATTTCAAAAGTGATACCAAAATTTCGGACACAAAATAAGATCACATAAAACAGATTAATTAGAAGAGAAATTCATATAAACTTCATAAACAGTTTATGAACAATAATAGGCTAACATCTGTTCAAAAGCTCCAGAAATTATTGATCGCAAGCATTGAGTTAACGAAAAACTTTTTGTTAGAAATCAAAAGAAAATTTAATAAAAATTTGTTTGTTTAGCAAAACAAGTATTGTGTGAAAAGTGATAACACAATAACCAAATTATAATATTATGTAAAGGACCATGCAAGGTTTCAAGCCAAAGCTGGATACAACAAAAAGTTGAAAAGGCAACAAGGTAGATCGATTCTAAATTGAATAAGGTTTCCAAATATGCAAAAATTATTTTCCTAGGTCAACCCCTAAAGTG
>JAQGCE010000197.1:0-15245 GCA_034699185.1 Eupelops torulosus
ATATCAATCAGAATTTGTGTTCAAAGGTTTCTTATATTTCTATAATTATTTTAAGGCAAATGACAGACGAATGAAATGATTAAAATTAATATAAAGAATACTAATAACAGTGATAGTAAAGCCTTCATAGGGAGTATTAGGAAAGATAAAAAGCTGTTCTCCTTGGCTATACCTGCCTAATAGTAAAGCCAAACCTCACAATAGTAGATCTAAGCATTGAGTGAGAAAATTTTCAATAAAGAGGGTGTTCCACTAAAGCCACAACTGTAGTAAAGGCGAGATAATCAGTGAGTCAATTGAAATGTCCGAATGTTTAATGTATTGTCGTTTTGTCATTGAATTAGAGTTTTGACATATTGTCTGAATTATGTCTGACTATTGTCTGACTGTTTGTATTATTCTTATGTATTATCGCAACAGATATTAACATTTTATTAGCCTTTGGTTTATATAAATCTACTCTATATTTATGTTATTTTGAACGCCCGCATAGATTTCCATTTGCGATAACCATAATAATAGACATCGATCCTAATGTAAGACCACATATATAACAGGATCGCCAACAATCATATGATACCAATCTTCTAATAGCGTGCGATATAATACCAGTGCCGGTCATCTTCCTAATCATTACATACATACAAATGGCTACACAAAACATAATCTTTCCATTTGTTATCGAGGCATAAGTCATTAGAAATAGTATCAAAAACAAATTGTGTGAACAGATTTCTATTGTAATTTTGAAAATTAAATAATTTGAATAATTTTGTGACAATAGGACAGAGACTTATTCTGATGTCATTACAATATTTTTAGTGTCCATTAATCATAATGTGAATTATGCTGTAATTTGTTTAATGAATTTTGTGGCTCTGGTATACTCACACTCTCTCTCTGTTTGTGAGTAGTCTTTCAAAAAATGTTTGTTATAAATATTACATCAATTTTATATAATTTGCAAATTTTATTACCTGTAATGATATTTATATTAAGATTAGGTCCACTAATGGCCTAAAAAGTCAGTTCCTCTAATGAGAAGACGAAGGGTTTCTCTTAAATAATTGAATATCAGATCCATTATTGAGATTATGTTTGGATTGAAAATTATCAGAAACTCAAGTTATTTATAGACAAAAACGAATAGATTACTCAAACACTGACTTAAATGCATAGGTTTGGCGTCAAAATCATAAAATGAGTGCAGAGGAAGGCTATTACCAACCGCTCCACTAATTAATTAAGTGCGGTTTCTATCGAAGGAAACTCAACTTTTTTTCATATTATTCAGAATTAATCTCTTTCTGTACTAAAACTCTTCACGAAATTCTTTTTGTGTTATGAATATATTGCTATCCTTTGAGCGCTCGATATATGCTGTGCCCGTATTAACAGAATATCAGGCCTACGGATCAACGACACGATTAATGGTTGCTTTACTTTGGCTGCCATTATCTCAAATATGCTCACAATTATGTGTTTCCACTTTTTTACTAATAATTTATTAGAGAATTTTAATCTTCTTTTGAGTAAAGAAAATATTCTCTCATTTATTAAAGTTATCTGAAAAAAGTTGTTATAAAAAATTACAATCAATTTATTATAAAACTTTGTATTTTATTGTTATTTTCAAAGTTCAACACTTATTATGAGATTTTTTCCTATCATTAAAGGGTTGGGAATTGAAAAATAAATTTCAGTGAAATTAAAATGATTTTAATTTTTATTAGATTTTGTTTTATAACATTTGCAGAGATTTGACGTCAGATTCAAATAAATAATTGCAATCATTAGACTCAATGACCAAAACGTATATCTTGTGCTCAATAGGGGAAGTGATTTAAGCAAATGAAGTAATACTGATTGCAAACACATTACCCGTGATTCTGAGCCCAACTCTCAAAACGAATTTCTAACTAATGGTTGAACTGATATTAGAGTTGCGATTGAGATACGAGACAACTATGAGGATAGACATTGAAAATAGTGTGTCGTTTGTTCAATCATGTGGTCAGTAAACAGAAGAACCGAAATGCAAACAAATTGGTATATCGGGTGTCACTTTGGCTCTTACTTCTCCTTATATTAACCCCAAAACTGATCGATTAGAGTTTGCAGTGATTTTACGCTCTGGCGGTCATTATATTGAATTAATACTACATTTAAAGCATTGAATGTTAGCCCAAACCGAAAATATAATTGGCGTCTCTTAATGTAAAACTATTATCTTCACCAAAAGCCATACCATTAGAGATCAGAATAACTTTTTTTGTTACAAAGGTTTATATCGCTATTTGTTTATTGGAAAACCAATTTATGTCAAAAAATATCTCAATTTTAGCCAAAAATATATTCACATGAGATGTAAGAAAAAGAAATATCCATAAAATTATACAAATTCTCGACTTTTTATTTGTTATTTTTAAAAAAAATTGTTAACCATTTGAATGTTAATTGTTTTTATTGTTTCAGATCTGAGAATATTTTATTTCAATTTTGTTTTGTATTTTTCTGTACTTTTCATAAAAAGGAAAGATTTTGTAATAAAAAATAAGTGAAAATTATTTCTATAGAAATAAAAACAATAAATATATGAAAACACGAATAGAAGTTCAAAATTGAATATTAATTAAAAAACAAAAACTTTTATTCAGAATTTAGTATAAATTGAATAATCAATGAAATGAAAGAATCGTTTAATTAATGTATTTTAATCGAAATACAAAACTTTTATTTCTTGAAAAACGTTGACTTTCGCCAAAAGAAAGCGAAAAATACAATCATTAATACTGTTATCATCATAAAAGCGAATCCAATGGTCCAAAACCAGATATAATTTTCGTAATTTCTTTGGTTGAGTCGACTGTCCACAAATACGGCGGTCAACACTCCAAAGGTCAGACTCGACAATGATATAAATACCAGAAAAAACACTTTAAAGTACTTCCAGTAATAAAAGTCGGTTTGTTTGTAGTGCTCTTCGTTGACATAAAATCGATAAAAAGCAATGGAAGAGATCACCATTAATGTCGTGTAAACTGAGGCAAAGAAACCTGTTATAAACGGACTGTCGAAGAATATAACCGATAATAACGTGAATCTAATCATAACAACAGAAGAGATGGAAAATATTGAGCCGATCGCCAAATATGCGAAACACAGATATTCATGGGGTTTGAGAGCCAACATTGGGGCTATATTTGATGATCTTTCACTCGTTTTCTCTTCTTTCGTGATTTTGAATGTTTGAAGTTTTGTATTTTCTCCGAAAGGATTCGGGGACAATTTTTTGATCTCAGTATTGACTTCAAAGATGAACGACTTGCCTTTCTTTAAGTCTCTCACAATTACTTGAGAGATGTTCAATGTGCCGTTCATACCCTCAAAGTCTTGATCAATTTTGAGGTATTTAATGGTACCCACCATCGGATCCTTTCTAAAGAGAATCATGTTTAAGGCATATCTTGCGATGCCCTTCGATGTTATTTCATGTAAATGGTCGCACAGAATATCGGTGTCCAGAGTCATTGTGCACATCATTCGTTTATTTTCATTTGATATGACTATAGTTAATGTGCCTTTTGGTGTATTAATAAGATCTTTCTCCGTAATGCAGTCGTGGATGAGTTTCGGGACTTCTTTAAAATAGATTTGAATATAATATTTGTATCGAAATGTCTTTGAGTGGCAGTTATCGAAATAAATGCCATAATTTTCTGACTGTTCTTTTTCATTCATCAAAACTGCGATAACTATTCCGATAACGAATACCAAAGTAATGGTCAAAAAGATGACCAATTGAAGCATTTTATCACTCGATTGAATCAAATTTCTTTTATTTAACTTTTAGCCAAAAAATGTTTGAATAACTTATGAATCGAAACTATAATCAATTTTATGAGAAATCGCGTGAATTTTCAAATTATTTGATTCAATAAAAAAAGTTATTCCGGAATCGAAACGAAAATTCTTCAAAATTACAGTCAATTTCCGTCTCGTGATTCACATACTATTCAGTAATTTGTTTTCAATCATTTGATTTTTTCTTAGAAAAAAATATATAAAAATATGAATTATTTGCTCAGAATTTCAATTTAAATAATTGATGTAAAACTCGGTTGGGGTTTCACTTTTGCCAAACTGCTATTCTGTGCTAAAATTAATTATACGTTTATTCATTGAAAAAACAAATACTTATTGAGAAGAGTGGGAGCGAAACAAAAGGAATGATTAGAGTATAAACTGAGACATATTTTTATGATCACAAGAAATGGTGAAAAAGAAAAATTTAATTTAGTGTCTAAACAACACATTTCTCATCCAGTATTGAGAGTCCGACACATTTTTATTCAGTCGAAGCTGTTTTTCGTGTTAGGAATTCTGATGTTTGATAAATGGATAGACCATCAAATGCCATGCAATGCAATACTTGTGTTGAAAATATTCTGCGCTAATGTTATATTCAGTTTTATTTTTCTCATATATGTGTTGGGAAGAGTTGGCCAGTGCTCTCACTCATCCCTCTGGACTGTCGAACACAAACCGTAGCGATAATAACAGTCAGAAGTCGGCACCAAATCATCGTACATATAGTCAGGAGATTAGGTCCCGATTGGCCCAAAACCAGACATTTGTATGCTTTCCAACATATTATTTGAATTCTGAATATGAATTCATATCTACAAAGACTTAGGGTTTGTATGCCTTCAGTAGTGTATTCACTAATGTTTGGCTCACATTGTATTTGATTTCTTTGTAAATCAAATGCTTGAAAATATCCTTTTTTGAATGTCTTTCCCTTTTACCAAACATTATGTCTGAAATGACTTATAATTTTATTTCCAATATATATATATTCCTAAATATAACACTAAAAACAAAGAAAAGTACACAATATATAAACGAAAATTTCACAGAAGAGAGCAATAAATGGGAATAATTTGACGTTTCTTTTGTGTTGAGAATAATATCACTTTCGTTAGTAATGATTGTATGCCTTCCGAAGCCTTTTGTGAACATTAAACAAATCGATTGTATATTACATTCAATGTTACAATTATTGGATAAAAGTCCAAAACTTTTAAAAACAAGAAGAAAATGGGTTTTAAAAAAGATATAGTATTTAATGTTTGAGACCTTTCTTGAATTTTAATAAGATTTACACAATTCTAAAGCCTATCCAAATGTAATACAATTTTAATTTTGGAGATATTTTGTTGTTTGCAAACAAAAACACAAATAAATTTCGTTATTTATAAGATTTTTTTTTTGTTAGAAAAGACTGAATTGAATAAAAAGGAGGAAAAGACTAAATTTCATTATGTTTTCGATGCTTTCAACTCAGGGTAAAAGCTTAGCACAAATTTTTCAAACTCAACATCTTTTTTAGACAAAAATAAAAACAATTCAATGCTTTTAAAGGAATTGATAGAAAAGGAAATGGTTTTCCAAGAATTGTATTGAAACTATTATTTAATGAAAGTTCACTTCTGATTGAATTTTCATTACTTATTTTTCTCGTAAAAGTATTTTTATATGTTTTAAAATAGTTTTCATTTGAAATTAAATGTCTTTTTAGTTGAAACTATAAATACTTTGTGTTATTAAATGAAAATTAGTTCCGGATTTGATTTAAAGCCAGATATGAATTGAGGGGAAAATGAAAATTATTTTGTAATTCTCTTACATTTTTCAGAACTTATATAATAAAGGAGTAGAGGAGAGAAGAGGAGAGAAGAGGAGAGGAGAGTTGGCTTTTTGGAGAGTATTAAGTAAGGCCTTTAGAGTAAGTAAAGCATTACTATTATCCCAACTAAAGTGAATTCCTTTGAAACTGTTTCCAAATATTATGCGATATGAAAGAGAAAGGCATTAGTAGTGAAGACAAGCAAAACATTCTCTCTGGTGAAACACAATTCCTGCCAGTACTCAACCATGACATTAATGTAGTCTATACTCGATTTTTTGGTTTTGTTTTGGATTCTCTCACAAAAAGATGAAAAAGTGGTACAAAATATTTTTTGGCAAAATTTAGATGAAATTCTAGACTCAATTCGTGTTTTGTTGTCTTTCTTATGACTTTATATAATGAGAAAAAGTGGACAACATTTGGATTCCAATATAACAGTAATGGATGAGTGCACTAATATGTGTGGCACTCCTGTATTGTCCACAAACTGAATGCCAACAATATTTTGGCAGAAATTTTCAAAGACTTTTGGGCTTAACTTTCTTTTATTTGTGCGATGAATGCAATAACAGAGCGCTCAGAATCAGGAGTTATGCTATTATGAGAATACATACGAAACAAGTGAAGTACAGGGTTTAGCCACAGAATTGCAATCTTTGGATGTGTTGGAAGTGTTCCACTTTAATGAACATTCGACTAAATTGGATTGATATCACTCTGACTGCACACAAGTGCCAACAAAACCAATATATCAGTGGAAGACATCACAACAGCCGCAGGATATTAACAGAACTGATATCACTATTTCTAAAACAAATAAATATTTTGCCAAATATTTGAACCAAAACTCAGATAACAGTTATTCAAACTATTACTCAAATTGAAAAGCTCTAAATTTCAGGGGTTTTCCCCATTTTATCATACTTTGGGGGTCAACAGTGGATCTATAACTGGGAATTCATGAGTTTTCTTTGAAAATATATATGAATTAAATGCAAGTCTTTTGAAGTGAACTCAGAATTTAATCAAAACTTTTATATTTTTGAAGTGAAATATAAGTTAAATTGAAAATTCAAAAACATTTTTATTTTGATGCAAAACATTTTCAAATCATTTAACTTTGAGTTCAATTCATGAAAACATTTTTATCAAACAAATAAAGGAAATCTTCGATGAATTTTATTGAAAACTATATTTTGAATAGAGTTTAGTCAACTGGAAGTTGAACTCAAATTTGAAGTCAAAACGAAATGCTTTTTGAGATTCAATTCTACGTTATTTTCAGACGAAATTCATGTCAAATGAGTCGACAATCAGTTGACAGAAATTCTTGAAAAATAACTTCAATTTAGAAAAAGTTTTGCAACGATTTGTGAGAAAAACTAATAAAAACATTTAAAATAAAAAATATTTTCAATTTAAACAAAACAATAATTCACTTTCTTATCATTTCCTTAAAGACTTTGAAGCTATAAATCTTTTATTCGATATTTAATTTAAATTTTTGTTGAATTATTGATTTTGTTCACAAAAATTGTATTAATTTAGGAAAATATCGATCACTTGAGTCGAAAATTTCATTATTTCTAAAGAAAAATAGCATTAAATCGATTGAAATGTTAATCAAATTAGAAGTTTTACAAAGAATTCATGAGAATAACGATTCCATTAAAGATGTGTCCGAAGACCTTCTTTGGTGAAAAAAATGGTGAAATTAAGTACTCGACGATCGATGACTGACTTATAGCTAATTGAATAGAGATATTGTGCTCTCAAACTGGTGTTTGGAGACACGAAAAATGCCAATACTCTGAAAAACTTGCGGCCAAATGGGAGGAATAGTCACGGAATGAGTCATTTGGCAAATGATGGACCCGAATAATAGGAAAACTCAAACCATGAAAAACAATTCTATCATTCCTTCCAACTATTCATTAGATAATCATTTGGTGGCGAATAATGATTAACACTATTTTACGTTTTGGTATCGATTTTAGAGTTTCGTCATTTGATTGTCGCTATAATTAAGTCAACAAATAAGTTATTAATGAAAAACTAATTATCATATTTCATGAATTTGTCAGCAGTTGTCACAACATTTCCAAAACACATACCCAGAGATATACCAGGGATATAAAGCAAAAGTTTTTGCGACAGAATTCGTGGCAAATGAATAACAAATTATATTCTAATGAAAATATAAAAATATATAAATATTAATAGAAATTTCGTGATTTGCATTTGACTCAAGACATTAGAGACTTGTGTCGAGTGTTTGACAGTCACTCCACTCTTATGACTCTATAAGTATCGTGAAATTAAATAACTTTTTCAAACAACTTCTTTGAAGCTGACCTTTGATTCAATTTATTGATTGATTTTTCTTCAATTCACTAAAGTTTGAGTTCATATAAGAGCTAAATATGAAAATTTCAAATTAAAAGCCGAAAAATTAATATTAATTTCATATTTAATATAAAAAGCAATGAATTTATGCAAAGAGTATATAAATATTTGTCATTTTGTGTGATTTGAAGCGAAACATTCATTAAGTCTAATATTTAGATTGGAGTTTGGCATTAGATTTGTCGTTACGCCTAATATTGCTTTCAATTGTCAAAAACATACTCTGAAAGCAATTATGATTCGCACTAACATTAAAGCTCTGGAAAAACTAATGCGAGTAATAAGTAATAACATTTTTGTCAAAATATTTGAATGCGATTCTCAATTAAAATTCTAGACTTTTCTCTCGTTTCATATGAAATGACATTTAAAGTGAGGAAAACTTCTCTTTCGTGTTAAAAGAGATGAAATCAAAACACATTTAATATGAGAAACACGAGCCCTAACTCTACCGCACACTTGAAATTAGAGGAAAACCGTTTTTATGCCGCATAATCTTGTGTTTAATAATTGTATTGATCGGCTTTCCCTGATTTACATAATTCTTTGCAAAATTGAAAAAGTAATTTATTTTCATAAGAGAGACAGAATTCAATTCTTTTGGAAAGACAGTCAACATCTAACATCCAATTACCAAAGTTTGCATTAATTTAATTGTCTCTTTGCTTGTTATTTTTCGATCGACTTTTTCCCCGGTAATCAGATTACAAATAATTGATAAAAATATATTTATTTATTTTTTTTTGCAAATTCTGTTTAAACTTATTTAAAACAATATATTCTTTAAGAATAAACTTATTTCCAATTCTTTAAATTTTGTTAAAGTTTATAATTCTTTCAATTATTATATTTCACTCTTTTTTCCGACTGAAGTGAACCCAATCGTAAGAAAAATGGGTTTACGTAAAGGGACAGTACTTTTGAGAATTGAATAGAATTCTAAAATTTATTTCCCATTTTCTTAGATTCCTATTTCTAATGGATTTTTTTCAATTCAATATATTTTACGCAGACTTTTGAGGAAAAAAAGCTAAAGTCGAAGAAATCAAATGTTTGGAAGTTATTGATAATCAATAATAGATTTGATCTAATTTTGATAAGAAAAACAAAAAAAAAATAGGAGAAAGAAGAGGAGAAAAAACGTTTAGAGTTCAGTTCAGTTGAAATACTATTATTTGGACAGAAGTCTGGGTTCTTTTGTGAATTTCAATTATGCCATATTCAATGAATGGCACTCATAGTCGAAACTATTTGAATGCATCTGTGAATTGAATGCAAAAAACTAAGCCAACATTCAGTCCTCTTATTCTGTTTGTATGTTATGCCTGTCAATGAAGGCGAAGGCTTTCTCCACACAAGAGAATCATTTCCGAAGTGTTGGCAGACATTGTATTTAGGATTAAATGTTTGAATCACTAATGGATTGCTTAACCCAAACACTATTGGAGTGTAGTATTCTGTTTACTGATTGTATCGTCCGTTTGGATAGTTTTTTGCTTCAAAGGTGTTGATTGTCTCTCCGTTTTAGGCTATTGTCAACTCAGATAACACTTAATTGAACGTCAATTCAGAGCCTCTTATCTGGTCTTTTGTTTCCCGAAATAGACAGTAATCGATGGATAAATATTTATAAACAAACTTCTAATTCAAAATCAAATAAAACAAAAGAAACCCTATTTTTACTCTCAATAATAAAATTCTGGATTCAATTGTGAGTCAAGTGTTGTATTGATTAATGAAAACGTCGACAACGAGTGAAAAAACAAAAATTAATTGTGATTTCCGTCAATATATTTCATTTGTTTCTAATGTCTGATAGAATAATGCCTTTTCTATTCTGTTCCGCTATTATTCTGTGCACTTTTCGCCACAATTTCTCTACTTTTTTTTGGGAACAGATCGGGAGTTGAGTAAAACAACTGTTTTTCTGCCATCAGTTGTGGCTATTGTTGGCTCAGTTCTCCTAATGTTTTAGCAAAAACTCATTCATTATTATCACAACACAAACACTATTATAAAAGTATAAAAGAGAGCAAAAGTGAAGAAAATAAAACACAATGTTTTTGATGATACATTGACTTTACTCAGAATCACTCAAATGATATTAACAGCACAGCCAAACTTTTTTATCACTTTCCTACACTCTATGCTTAGGCCACAGCCCTATCATTGACTTCAGACCTGATATCAAAAGCTAAGGACCAAAAACAGGAGAGAAATGTAATGAAACACAAAAAGACTAAACTTATAAATGAAAAGAGAGATTCGTTTAATGCGTTTAATATTATATACAAAAGAAATAACTGTAGAGAAGTGTCTGTGATTTTCACACAAACATTAATTTTGATCGACTGCTTTTTAGGCCAATAGTCGAGTGTATTTCATCGCATTTATGGACAGGTATTCAGTTGACTGTGTTTTTTGCTTTTATGGCTCGTATTTCGTATAGAATTCTTAGTCTAAAGTAGTAATCAGTGTCTGAAATAAAAATACTTTCGAAGAAAAATAAAAACAGTTAACAAAATTCTCAATGGATTTGATGCTTAGTTTTGAGAGAGAAAGGGGGAGGAGGGAGGGAGAGAGAGAGAGAGAGAGAGAGAGAGAGAGAGAACTTATAAATGTTTGAGAGAATAAAACCAAACTATTGTCTTGAGTTCAAACAAATACAACACTTTCGCTAATATTAAGAGAAGAGTTTGAAGAAGTTTTGGTTTCTTTTGGTATTTGTTGGAAACCAATACTACATAACAAACACAACAAATGTTTGTATTTCACAAATTGACTCAAATGTCTGTGCGATTGACATAAGAAACAAACATTTATTCACTTTAGGCTATAGTCATGGATAAGAATAAGTGGAAAAAGTATTTTATTGACTTTGGCTTCAAATCAAAAATTCAATAAAAGTAACAATCATTTTATGATTAATTTGCGATTAAATGTGAAGTTTTTTCCTCTTTTCCAATGATTAGAAGAGTAATCCATTTTCCAGAGTCTAACCGATAAGAAGTTTACCACAAGTTTTAATGACATAAAACAGTGAATCAGTGGAACGAATAAAATTGAAATAAATTGCTTTTTATGACAGATTTTAAGTGTTTTTCTGTCTTAACTAAAAACCTGTTGAATCAAAAGACTTTTCAATCAATTTAAGAAAACTTCAGATCTGTTCCTCTTTTTGGAAATTAATGATTAAATTGTCGATAAAACACGTTTTGATAACTGAATGAATGGTTAGTATCGGCGCCACAAAAAAGGAACAGATAATTAGAAAAGTTTTGCTCCTTTTGTGCGAAACTATTCTTCGATTGAATTTATCGATTGATTTTGAAAAACTGTTGGATTCATTAGTTAAAAGGATTTGATGTTAGTCCAGGACTGTTAGTGGTCTATAGATCGCAGCCTTCATATGTGAGATGTCTGGTCTCAATCGCATCTCCGCATCCACTCATCGGTGGAGAAGACCATTAGTTTTCTATCAAAATAATAACATTAGAACTAATGGTGAAAATCAATCTCTGATTTAATGACAGACAGAACGAGAGCTCTGGATATCAGATGCGAGTAAATAAAGAGAGAGAAGAATGAGAACCAAAACGAGAAAATGTATAAAATATGGTTTACATGTCTTATATGAATCTCTTTAAATTGTTTTTTCTTACAACAAATGAGACCGTAGTTATCGTATTTCAAATATTTGGCCATAAATTGACGTTAATTTCCTTTCATTACATCTAAACTGTTTGATACATTTCCGGCACATGTTTTAAGCTCTATTAGCTATTGATTAACAATTTTTCTTTCCATAAAATTTGCTTGCTCATTATTTAAGCATTTGATAAAATATGATGCGATACAGGAATATATCTTTCATAGGATTATTCAAACATCAAAATTCAATTTGAATTCTTTTTTTTAGGCCGAAAATAATTTTCAAAAGATGTATATAGTATTTAATGGCATTGAATTGAATTTTTTTTTTTCGAGATATCATTTTTCATCGATTGGAGAATAGGATTAAAGTTTTGTGAATAACTCCAGAATAAGTAATATTGATATACATTCTATTGTCTGCTTATATATAGCTCTTATATATTGAGAAATTCAAAGAAACTGAAAGAATTTCAAAGAAATGTAGAATAAAAATATCTCAAGAATTAGTTGAATCGAGAAATCGTGTGTTTTATGGCTTTTATTCGCGTTTTTTCCCAGCAATGCATTAACTGATTAGTTACTCGAGTGATGTATTTCTTGAATAAATGATTCAATAATATTGAGTTCACACAATCAGAGCACAAGATTTGCAGACTTTTGATGTATTTTGATTCAGATCTGCATATATTGCAGATTAATTCGGGTTTTTTTTGTGCCATTCATTGTATTTATACATATATTCATGAATTCATTTGCTATACACTTCTTTACAATAGTCTGAAAATTATATTCTTGGTTATAAATGTGAATAATATTCATTTAAATTTATATTTATTCGTTATATCATGCAAATTGTTCAACTTATACCACCTTGTTCATGCTTGAACTGTGATGAAATTGAATTAAAATTGAAAATTTTTAGTCCAAACATACATTAAATAATAAATGAGCTATCATTCAATCATATAATCTAATTATTGGACCGGAATTACTAAAAAAGTAATGAATTTTGAAGCAATTTATTTACTTAAACAAATTATTATTAATGTAGCAAGATTATGTTTATTCTGTGTTAACTCAGTTTTGAAGTTTACTCTTCGATAATTAGTTTTAGATATTATTATATTCACTGAAATGTTGACAATTCGTTGAACGAAAACTTTGTCTAAAAACTAAACTTAATTATTCTGAACACAAAAGCATTGGATTTCATTTTATTCCGACTCAAAGTACAGAATAAAACTCATATAATATTCTGAATTTGTTTAAGTATTTGTCATTTATTGAGTTTTTGGACCCAAACCAATGTTTATATAAACTTCTCGTTAGGAAAGTCATGAATCATGAAAATCAGCATTAAATGTTGATATGATCAAGGTGGTCAATCGGCTATTTCAATCAATGATAAATAATTTTCATGTTTTATCCTGTTAGCAAGGTGAATTTCCTTTACAAGTCTAAATTTTATCATTGAGAGCTGAAGGAATTCATTCATTCATTTATTTGAAAAACTTGTCTTCGCTTTTGTTTGAGTTTAAATCAAATATTTTTAAACATAAATTTTCAATTAAACCTAATTTTTCTCAATTAAAGTTTGCATTACTTCTAATTAAACGAATCAAAATCAAAGTTCATGGCTCACAACCAAGATTTGAATAATTTATTATTATTTAAATACTATAGAATTATTTAAACATTTTTTGTCTTAAAATTTTAGAGATTTTGCATAAATAAGACCCAAATTTAAATATTTAAGAAAACTGAATGTCTTATAAAAATTCCATTGATTTTACGCAAACGTGTTGTCTGTGTCTGAAAGTCTGTGTTGTCTCTCATTTAAACTCAATTAGTATTGAATTTTTGGGCACTATTTTTGTCTCCAGTGATGGGATTTTATTATAATAGAGATGATATCAAACAAGAATGGAAAGAATGAGTGAATTGTTTATAAAAGTTTGTCATTAATATCGATTAAAACTTTCCTTAATTATTGCAGAATTAGAATCATTAAAATTGTTGGAAAATTTTCATTCGTTAAATGAACCGAATAAAAGTGAACTCAAACTGATGTCAGCCTATATTCGAGGCAACTCTAGTGATGACTAATTAAATGATTTTGTTCAAAAGAAACGACTATCAAATGGATAGTAAATTAGAACATTTGAAGAACACTTTCAACAAGAACAATTCCAATTAACTTAATTTAATTATAAATGAAAACGACAAGAATTTTAACGATTTAATGACTGATGAATCAAAATGAAACTGAATTAAAAAAATATCTATTCTTTGAAAACATAGATTGAAATAAAAGGATTAGTTCTGAAAATTAGGGCTTTTATCACAATTACTGCAATAGTCTTATCAATAAATCGACTCATTTTCTGCTTCATATGATTAAATCATTTTCTCATTTATTATATTCGTATTAATATAAGAAATATTTGCACTTTTATTGTATGAATGGCTATAAATCTTGTCTACAAAACAATTTTCTGGTGAATTATGTCCGTCCAATAGGAATGGGATAAAAGATCAGAGATTAAGCTCATTATGTCATCGGTTTGGAAACAAAAGACACATATAATCGATGTCTGAAAAAACATGACTAATATTTCCTTTTACATCAATAACTTATTAATTTTGAGCTAGTTTATTTTTGACACTATTGCATTTTTCTTCTAATTCTAGTGAAGTATACATCTGTTGGAAAGTATTGATCTTTTATTCTATGAAAATAATATAGATTTTGAAAACTATGAGACAAAACATGTTTTCGGTGTTTTCGGTCTTATCTTTTAGAAGATTATTATTATTGTAGTGATAGACAAGAATTGCATCAAATTTTCTTCGATAATATAAAACTAGTGTTTGTATTGTGAGCGGTGGGCACGTCATCAGAATTGGTTGTGTCCACAGACTTATTATTACAATTTGTTTATCTCAGCTATTCTTCAATTCTTTGAGAGATTTCCCAAAAGACTATCACAAAAACAAAAATTTCTGATCAAATCGATCGATATTATGATCTCTTATTTTAAACGACTCTTAACTTATGTTTGGCTCACATCCTATATAAGTCTGAATTCAAAACTAATTGTGAAGAAAATTAAGTTTTAGTTTATTTATTGCAATAGTTTTGTAGAAAACACTTTGAAATAGATTTATATAATTTTAAACAATTTTTATACAGATTTGAATAATTTTAGTTTATATCCAATTTTTTTCAATTTTTATTTAAGTCAACAGAAAGACTGATTTTGAAAACTTTGGTTACATTTCCTCGATGTTGACTCAGGTCGACAGAGGGAACAATTTGAGTGACACTCTTTTCTCCATATATGTCTCTTCAGTCGATGCCTTTCATTTGTGGCTATGCTTCGGTTGTTGTGGCGGACCCATCAGACTATCGGCTTGAGTTTGAGTAGTTTTGGAAGACATTATCTTATTATCCTTGACTGGAATGGATTGTAGTTCTGCTGAAATAAGTTTT
>JAQGCE010000198.1:0-15233 GCA_034699185.1 Eupelops torulosus
TGATTGAATTTGATTTATAATTCATAATTCTTTAATAAATGATTATTAAAATGATTTAATCAGAAATGGTCAAGGTCATGGACAAGTTTCAAAAAACTGAAATCCACCAACCACATCCAAATGGAATTGAAATAAAATATTTTTTCTTTTCTTATAAAAAACCTCGGATTTCACAAAATTATCTTCAATTTTATTTTATTTTTTATTTATTTTTTTGCATTCCTTTAATTTATAATTCTTTAAAAATTCGAGAAATTTGTTGCTTTCAATAAATCCCAGACAGTATCTTGATCAAATTCAAATGCGTGGATAAATTAATGTGACATTTATTTAAAATTATCAAGATTACTGAAATATATAAATAAAGAATATTATAAGAAAACTAACATTGTTTAAAAAACAAATTTGATTTTAACTTGAGCAAGCTTTTTTTTTAAAAAACGTCAATAAATTTTGTTATTCAATTATTATAAGAATAAACGATAATTTGAAGATTCATTTAATTTAAGATTCTAAAAGATTGTAAGTTAAATTACTATGCAAGCATTACTAATTAAGGTTATTTATATCAAAATTTTTAGCCTGGTAAATCAAATTTCCTGGAAAATTGTTAGTTATTTTTTTTATGACCGGAATTTCTTAAAATAAATCAAAATTTCCATTAAGTTTTCAATTTTAGAAAATATAAGCGAAATATTGATCGAATAGATTCACGTCATTAAGTGATAGAAAAATTTCGTTTTTTTTCCTCAAATTAATTACCGTTTGATTCAAAGCGTAAAATAATATTCAGTGCTATTCTTATCTCTTCTGAGAATTGAATGACATATAAAGTTCGTCTTTTCCCAGAAATATGATTCACAAGTCTTTTATTGTAGTAAATCGATTACAGATTGCATTCTTTGTTTAAAATAATTGAATTCAATTTTCACGTTTAACGCAAACAATTAAACAAATTATTTATTCAATTATTAAATTAAAAATCATTTCCGATCGAAACAAAAACCCAAATAATTATTCTAATAATTAACAGAAATTATGTAATTATTTTGTAACCAATTTTCTATCAGTAAGTCCTATAAAACACAACTTTAGCTCAAAAGAGATAAGTGAAAAATTTGAAAAAAATCTATGTGACCTAAATGTGACCTAGTTGTGACCTAGTTGTGACCTAGTTGTGACCTAATCACCAATTTTTAAAAATAAATAATTCATTAGAACCATATGTGAGAAGATTAAAATTTTGTCTAATTGTCCAGAAAACTGACAAGATATGTTCAGGGTGGTACCAGAGCTCAATAGCAGACAGAGGGAAACAGAGGAAGTGTCTATTATTTTCTTTTTTTGAATTAGAATTTAAGATTATATTTAAATAAATTAAAGGAAATATTAGTTAAAGATATCCGAATAAATATATTTGTCATAGTTTATAAGTTTGCAAAACCCGGGTGTTTTGTTTTGGTTCCTTCCCTTATCTCTATTCGAAAATTGATTTCGAAATTTGTTGTAATCATCGAAATATCGGACAAATAAGTCATGTCTTCGATTAAGAAATTGGTAGGAATTGAAAGGAATGCAAAACATAGAGTAGATATCCAGCAAAGCGTATATTATTTTCCTCCGTTTTTATCAAAAATCATGAAAGTTGAAAACCGAGCGGAACTTTGCAATATTGCCAAGGACTTTGATTATATGTGCCACAAATCAGGGAAATACTAATTGCAAATAAAATCAGTCGACTTTTGAGAGTCAAAAACTTATAAGAATATATATCGAATGAAAACTATTGTCTTTCATTCACTCAAATATCTGAATGAATGTCTCAAAAAGTTTTTACTCAACAAATAGTTAAACAGTTTTGAAGTGAAAGTCAACCAAAAGTTTTCGTTTAAAAAATTATTCGAATGTATTGTGAAATGAATTCAATTATTTGTGTCACGATTTTCATGAGTTGTGTCACATTAATAGTGGGACAGGGAGACGATGGACTCGGACTAGGAGGATTATTTGGTGGAGGTGGTGGCGGAGGCGGTGGTGGTGGCCAAGGGAATCCCTTGGCTGGCCTCGGTGCACTTGGACAGCAATTAGGAGGATTGGGAGGTTTAGGCGGATTAGGCGCACCAGGTGGTGGACGCGGAGGCGGTGGTGGTGGATTAGGTGGATTAGGTGATCTACTTGGTGGCCTGGGTGGAGGAGGAGGAGGAGGAAGACGTGGAGGCGGCGGAGGATTATTAGATGGTCTTGGACTTGGACAGCTCGGTGGTGGAGGTGGCGGTGGCGGCGGGGGTGATCAATTTGGCTTAGGCAATTTGGCAAATCTTGGCGGAGGAGGAGGAGGTGGAGGCGGTGGTCTTGGAGACCTTGGTAATTTAGGAGGAGGTGGTGGAGGAGGAGGTCTTGGTGATTTGGGCAATCTTGGAGGTGGCGGCGGTGGTGGTCTTGGAGATCTTGGTAATCTAGGAGGTGGTGGTGGTGGCGGCGGTCTTGGAGACATTGGAAACTTAGGTGGTGGTGGGGGTGGCGGTCTTGGAGACATTGGTAACTTAGGAGGTGGAGGTGGCGGTCTTGGAGACTTAGGAGGCGGAGGACTAGGCGGTGGCGGTTTAGGTGGTCTGGACCCTCTAGGCTTAATAGGTTAACAAATTTTTGAAGACAACTAAATTTTGTGTCAAATAAGTAAATCTCAAAACTGTTTATATATTTTATTTGTTTCATAAATGTTTTGTATGTCTATTAACTTATTTCAGTTCTGTTTTTGTTATTCAAAACAATTTTATCGATCAACAAATCAAAGCAAATAATGTGCGAAAAAATTATTTAAATAAATATTTAATGAATTGATATATTTTACTGATTTTGAAATTCGATAAAATTCTGAATAAATTTTTGTAAAATCACTGAATTGTATGTCAAAAGAAATACTTATTTTCTCTTCAGAACAGAATTATCTGAGTTTCGATATAATAAATAATTTCAAAAATCGATTGTTTTAATTGTTTTTTAATTTTATTATTAAGTGTCAAATCAAATGATGGATTTTCTCCTATTTTATCGATTATACAAAACATTTGAATACAAATTGAATACAAGTTTTGTAATTTATTTAAAGCCTTTGAATACCTATAATATGCTGTGCTATGATTCCATTCAACGAATAAATAAAAAAAAGTATATTTATTCAACATTTGACAGGAATTAAGAAAATAAACTCAATTTAAAGATAATCTAAAAAGAGATTCACAGAACCGCTAGAACTGGATTCAAGAGAAACGCCTCGAGTAATGGTTTTGTTCCCATTTATTAAAGATCATTGTCCCAATTGAGCCCCAATTTAATGGACAACATTTTTAACTTTTTTTCAAAGCTTTTAGTTCAAGGTTTGAATTTTTAGTCATTGACATGACTAAAGTGGGGGTAGGTATCCATGGATGGAGTTATTCATTTAGATATTTCTAATTTTACTATTAAATGACTTTTTGTTTGTTATCAGATATTCGCTCTCTTCGTAAGCATTGCATTGATATTGGAAGTGATGGCTGATCCGCCCCAGAAGTGGTCACCATATCGCGGACCCACTAAAAAGCCTCCACTTTTCACAGTTTGGGATCTTTTAAACAATCCGGATGGAGAAGTAGTGGGCAGACAGTATATACCGCGATGTCGTGTCTGTGATATGCCTCGACTTTTTAAAGCTCTCAAACGATAAGATCACAAAATATACGGTTTTTATGTATTCATTCGATTCACTCATTTATTTCTGACCCGAGTATCAAAATAATGATTAAAATAATTGAGGGCTTCAAGAGTTTATCATAATTGAGAAAGGCTAAATTCGAGTAATTTAACTCGACAATTTAATTGCAAACCTATTAATGGGTAGTCTTTCGTATATATATATAAAGAGATAAAAAGTTGAGATTATTTTGAAAGAAACAAATTTTATATTTTTTCTTTCAAAACAAAGCGAAAAATAACGCCAATTATGTAATTCTTAAAAATGTTTTTAATTATTTGGAATCGCTTTCAAGCGTTAAATAATTATAATTATATTATTGAGTCGTTTCCTGTTTTCAGGAATTAATCGCATTTTAATAAACATTATTTTGATATTAAAATAAATGAAAATTTGTTTGTTTTAATCGATTTTATATTAAATTAAAGATTAATATTTATTATAATCGAATAAATATTATTTTCACCTGATATCAGTTGAAGCCAATTAATTCCAGTAACTTGAATATTGTATTACCAAACTTGGGCCAAGGTAATTTTATCCCACTGGGAATCCAGTAAATTCATGTATAATTGGATAGGAATCATTGGAAAGTGCTCATTGTTTTATATGGGTAAGTCAATTTATAAATGAGATAGTTTATAACAAAGTTTCCATGTCAAATGTTCATGTCTAAATATGTTTCTAAGCAATGTTATTAAAATATTTGTAGTCTAAATAATGACAGGACATACGTTTTTATTAATTTCATTTAATCATTTGTTTTGATTCTGATAATAAATGTACCATACACCAAAATTGAAAAGGGAAATTTAAAAGCTTAACAATTAAATTTTATTTAACTAATATTTCCATCAATAATATAAATGAGGATTGAATTCCTCATATCGTCAACAAATGAATTTATTTTTGATGTTTTTGTTTACATTTTATATACAGAAAACATGTGATTCTAATGAATAGGCGTTTAAAAGACGTACATTTGGTTCGCATTCAACTGTTTGTAAACAATATTTGACTTAAGATTATTAATTATTTAAACTCTTAATTTTTGATTACTTTTTGGCGATAGTGATGTCAAATAAGATATTGGTTCAAGAAATTGAAAGATTGGCTCAAATTTGCCGCAAAGAAGAAACAAATCTATTGCTCGGAAAATACGAATTAACTCTAAACGAGTCAATCATTCAATTCATTAATAATGAATACAATTTGAGTTCAAATAATAATAATATTAATATTAAACTCAATTATTTGCGGCAATTATTTCGCAAAATTCCATCGATTAAAATAATTGGTGAAAAGTCTTCATCCAATTCAGTAATTCATTTAAATTCGTTTGTTTCGTGTATTTGTCTTCAGTTGATTAGAATTTCTTTCAAAAATTTGGTCGCTTTGGAGATAATTAGACCGCAATTAAAGTCATTGAAGTGTTTTAAATGTTTTGAGACTCAAGTTCTCGACGAAGAGTTTTGGGATTTGTTTGGCGTTTGGCCACAATTGACTTCACTTACTTTGAGTCAAAATAATATCACTTCAGTGAAGTCTGAAGTGATTCCCTCATCGGTTCAAATCCTGGACTTAAGTTGGAATCGAATCAAAGCCTTTAATAATATTTCCAATTATTCGGTGAATAATATTTCAAAATTAGACTTAAGTTACAACTGTTTGACAGAAGTGCCAAAACTCAATGAATTCAGTTGTTCTTCACTTAATTCACTGTTTCTGAGGGGAAATCTTATCGAAAATATCGTCGGAATTGAAAAATTGACAAAACTTATTGAGTTAGACCTCGGAATCAATTGTATCGTTGACTTTAATTCTTTGATTTTAAATCTGAAGAGATGTAAATCATTGAAAGTGCTTTGGATCGATGGAAATCCCTTTTCATTTGACAGAAACACAAATGAAATCATTCAAAAAGAGTTAAATTTCTTAACAAAATTAAATGGAAATTATATTTTGAGTAATGAGAAAAATACCGGTTTTTCTGAAGAAACTAATATTTTGAGTGAAAGTTTAAAAAGCAATTCAGACGCAGAGAGCGACCAATTTTTCGACGCCTCCTGTGATTCAACCGATTCTAATCAAAAAAGTGAAATGAATCGTAAAAAGAAGTTTCGTGTCATTGAAATTAAAGATCGAAATGAAATCGAGGAACAGTTGGATAGACTTGAAATCAAATCTAATCATTCAAACGATAGAAATACAGAGAATTCGAGTGAAGCAAAACAATTAATCCAAAAGAGAAAAGAATTGGGCGACGAGTGGTTGGTTTCGTTGGGACCCAGTATTGAAAGCTGTTCCTCTTCTCAAAAAACACTGACAATAGATTTAAACTCTTCTACGGTCACAGATAATACTTCCAATTTAAATATGTCTTCTGAGACCACATCTTCTGCTGAAAAATATATTCGAAAGTCTTCGACAATTAGTACAAACACTACCGACGATGAGATCGAAATTCTGACGGAAGAGAGGAGTGAATGGAGTCATAAAGAACTGGAAGACGACACAAATATAGTAATCGTTGAAAACTCTGAAACTAATGAAACCTTTTTTGTTTACGTTCGCGAAGAGGACGGAATGATTTTTGAAAAGGACTGCATTACTGGCAAAGTGTTGAGAACTCATGACTTGAAGGTATTGACAAACATTGAGATAATCAATGATTTAGAGCTCAAAATATGTTTCGATACAATTGTTTACACAAAACGCGAAGTCAAATATCGTTTCGATAGTAATGAGGCCTGTCTTGGATTTAATGACAAGTTTATAATTCCATGGATTTCGCAAAGAAAACAACAAATGATTTCTGAAGAAATTCTTTACGAATGTTTGAAATGTGGTCAAAACAAATCGAGTTCTTCCCAAGTGGTCTGTTGTCCTAATTGTGGCAGTGATGCTATTATGAAGACTGATAACAGTCGGAAGCGTCGCAGTGGAAGCGATATCACAATTTTGAGTCAAATTAATTCCCAAAATCTAACAGAACTCAAATACAATTCTTGTGAAGAAACCAATCTTTGGGAGGAATTATTTTCAATTAATAGTTGTTATGATAATTCATTCTTCACTCGGGTCGAGCACAGCCTTAAGCTTTATATTGACGTTAAATTTTTAGAAGATGAAGAAGTGATCGAAGGTTTGGTTAAATGCAAAGCAATAACTTCTAAGACTAATCGCATGGAATCGGCTTTTCTGGTCGTTTCCAATAAAAATATTCTGATTCTATCCGTTAATGAAAACGAAAATTACGATAATTTTGACGCTTATCTCAAACTCGAAGTTTCGAAACCGATTTCACTCTTAAATCAAATGAAAACATTTCCAAATTTAATGATAAATCAGGGATTTTGGCTTCAATTTAAAGATGAAGACAAACAAATGGAGAGTAAATCGCGGACTAAATCATTGATTAATAGATGGAGTTCAAAGAGGTCTTCAATTTCAGAAACAAATTCATTCAATTGTCTAATTGTTTTTTACGATCAGATTATCGGCAAATCTTTTATTAATTATTTCAATGAAACCATTAATAAAATGACTAAAATTACAGAAATTGGAAGTAAGGGTCAGACAATACAATTGACTGAAAACTCAATGGCTTTAAACGATGAGATAATTGTCATAAATGCCGTCAAATCTGCTGAATATAAACGAAATGATATGAAAAGTGGATTAAAATTATACGAAAACATCGCAGTGATAGTCACCGAACAATTGGTTATTTTGGGTGAAATGTCTTTCGATTTCAATGCTTTTTATAATATAAAAGTTTTATATAAAGAGTTTATAATCAATTTAATGCCTCAAATCTTTATTAATCTTCAGAATAATTGCTTAAAATTAACTTTTTCTGACGAAAACATTGAAATCCATTTCACCATAAATTCATATACAAGTGATTCGATTAAAAAGATTTTAATTCCAATCAAAAGTCAGTGGGAAATGGCTTTTGATGTCTCACTTCCTTTACATAAGTTTTAACTATTTTTCCAATCAATTTATTTTCTCATAAATAAAAACAATTAAATATTATAATTAAATTTACATTTATTTGTTTATCATAAGCCAAATGCCCTAGCAACTTAATATTACTTGGTAATCAGGCCAAAGTGGTCCGACTCAACCAATTACTCAATCAAAATGAATATATCGTAAAACAGATTCAGTTTTGAAACATTTAACAAACTTTACAAATAAAGTTAAGATTTGCAAACAATTATTGCCCTAGCATATATTTTTTATTTTTTATAGCTTATTTATAGCCTACAATCAAATGTAAAGTTCAATATTCGGCATAATTTAATCAAGGATTATATAGCCTTGATGCTTTAATGTTTATATTAAATTATATATATATATAGCAGGGATGTCCAAAGTCAGAAGCTTTAGGGGAAGCGTTAGATACCAGATCTTTTCAATTTTGATTAGATTAGGTTTCAAATATGCCAACACTTTTAAATGGGTTAAGTAATTAACTAGGTTAAATCCAGGTTAATCCATATTTTGCACTTTCCTCACTTTAAGTTTGTCTTCAAGAGGTTGCGAATCAGGATTTTTCAAATAGGGTATATGATGTAACCTCTTCAACGTCCTTGATTAAACTTATCGCTCTAAAAATATTTGTATATCAATAAGTTATGGCATAAGTTATCCTCACTTATAGTCATTTATCTTTTGGTTTTTTATATGATTCAAAAGAGCATTCATTTGAAAAATTGATAATAATTTTAATTATATTCATTCGTATCAATGATTTAATTAATGAATTTATCGATAAAAAGCTTTGTCAAAGAATTTGAGCATGACAATTTACAGGATAGGAATTAATTTAAATATAAGGATGCATTGCTTTTTTACTATAACTTAATTTAATAACAAATGCATAGAAAGGGTGGCATTTATTAAAGCTTAAGCCCAAAACCTGTATAAACAAAATAGTATTTATGGGTGAATGGAATGGAAGCACATTGTGTTCATTGAAGTAATTCTCAGACTTGTGTTGATTTGGCAAAAGTCGCGACAATTGTCTGATGTTTGATTAAACACTGATTTTATTAATTTTGTATTCAATTTAAAAACAATTATCTCTCGATTTACTCGATATTAAGAGAATTTTGTGGATTTAAAGAATTATTATTAAATCGGTTGTCATTAAAACGTTTTGATGACATATTAAACGCGTAGAAAAAATATTTGGTTTTTTTGTTAATTTTAATTAGTTTTTTGATAAGAAATACATTTAATTGTAGTTCAGTTCAAACTGTTTTTGTTTAATATTGAGAAACAAAATAATAGTTTTTGTGTAGTTTTAAAGCTATAATTAGTTAATTATGGATCAGAAGGAAATTTCCAGCGAAGAAAAGGTCAATTCATTGGTCACCGGAATGTCTTTTATGGGTCTCAATGTGGACGCCCCCGCATTCGTGCCTTCCTTTCTGGTCCCCAATAATGTCAATTCGTCTGACAATACGCCAACTGAAGACACCGACAATAAGATTAATAACACAGACGTCACGCAAACCAATAACACTTCGGAAGAAGTGGTCGACGACTGGGAAACCAATGCCGACGATGAAGAGGAAGACGACGAGGAAGTAGACGATGGTATAGACTATACATTACTTCTGATTTCACTTTCATTTCACTAAAGAAAAAAAACAATTGAATTGCTTTTATTGAAACATGAATTGCAAGATATGAATGATTTTGCAATTAATTCAATAACTTATTTAACATTCAATTGCTTTTGATTTTCAATTAAATGACTTTTGATTTTTGGTTTCAATTGAAAGGAATTAAATGATTGAATCAAATGTTTCGTTTGAACAGCAATTTGAATAGATTTTGGTGTTTGTATTGATTTCTATTCATTTCTTTCATTTATATTAACTTTTGTTTAATTTTCTTAAATTCTTTTGACATTTGAATAATGGTTTGAATTATTAGATGAAGAGATTGAAGACGCGGCCGAAGGAGAGGCCGGAGAAGCCGTCGAAAAACCTAAAACTAAAAAAACGACTAAAGTGAAGAGGAAAGCCCACAAAGCATTGGCCAGCGATGCGAACCACAAAAAGGATCACTTGAATATGGTATTCATCGGTCACGTGGACGCAGGAAAGTCTACTATTGGGGGACAACTTCTTTTTTTAACGGGAATGGTTGAGAGACGAACCCTTGAAAAGTATGAAAGGGAAGCAAAAGAGAAGAACAGAGAGTCCTGGTATCTCTCGTGGGCTCTCGACACCAATCAGGAGGAACGCGACAAAGGAAAGACTGTTGAAGTGGGCAGAGCTTACTTTGAAACACCGAACAAACACTTCACACTTCTTGACGCACCCGGTATTGGATTGATTTAATTGATTTATTTTATTATATATTTATTAATTTGTAGGCCATCGGGGATTTGTACCGAATATGATTGGCGGCGCCTGTCAGGCAGATCTGGCAGTACTGGTCATATCTGCGCGTAAAGGAGAGTTCGAAACGGGCTTCGAAAGAGGCGGACAGACCAGAGAACACGCTATGTTAGCCAAAACTGCGGGTCCTCTCTATTAACGCTTATTTATAAGAAAGTATATTCGATAACAATTTGTTTGATTGTTTCAGGTGTTAAGCATATGGTTGTACTCATCAACAAAATGGATGACCCGACTGTCGAATGGAGTGAAAATCGTTATAATGAGTGCTGTGAGAAACTGCTGCCACATCTCAAGAAATGTGGATTCAATCCTAAAACAGAAGTTTATTTCATGCCTTGTTCTGGTCTGACGGGAGCCCTTCTTAAAGAACCCGTTGACGAGTCTATCTGTCGCTGGTTTAGGTCTGACTAATAGTTTACATTATTTTCAAACTAATGTTAAACATTCTGTGTTTAAGGGGTCCGCCATTCCTCGATTATATTGATTCTTTGCCGTTGTGGTTGCGTCAGGTCGACGGTCCTTTTAGGCTTCCAGTTGTTGACAAATACAAAGATATGGGAACAGTCATCTACGGGAAAGTGGAGAGTGGATCGACGAGAAGGGGCGCCCAATTAATTCTTATGCCTAACAGAAAACAAGTAGAAGTATTGCAGTTATGGACCGATGAGGAAGAGGTAAATCAAGTGAATTCTGGAGAAAATGTCAAAATTAAATTAAAAGGCGCTGAAGAGGAAGAAGTAACGGCAGGTTTCGTCTTATGCGATGCCTCCGCTCCCTGTAATGTGGGCCGAATATTTGATGCACAGGTGGCTATAGTCGAGCATAAATCGATTATATGTCCAGGTTATTCAGCAGTCCTTCACATTCATTGTGCGGTCGAAGAAATTAGTGTCAAAGCAATCATCGATTTGATCGATAAGAAGACCGGCAAACGAGCGAAGGTATGTCCCCAACGGGTGACTCTATATATATATATGAGTAATTTGTTGTCCATTTGTCACCATTAGGCACATCCACGTTTCGTCAAACAAGACCAGGTGGCTCTTATGCGTCTGGAGTGCTCGGGAGGGCTCATATGTATGGAACCATTTTCTCAATTCCAACAAATGGGAAGGTTTACGCTTAGAGATGAGGGAAAGACTATTGCAATCGGGAAAGTGCTCCGAGTTGTTGAATGACTAACAAAGAGGACAAATGGTTATTCGGCTCAAGACTTGTCTCAAAATAATGGGTTTGACTCCAAAAAGAGCAGAAAAAACGTTAAATAAATTTAATAAAACTGATAACAGATTCGTGTTTTTGATTACAAAAAAAGTCATCGTTTTATTGAAAAATCGAATGAAAATTAAATTGTATTCAAATGTCAGACATTTCCTAAGAAAGGCTTTTTATGCAAAACAAAACAATTGGGAGATATATGAGTCGAGTCCTTTTACACATTTAATTGTAATAAAAGCTTTCATTTTTTAAAATATATTAAAAAACTTGAAGTTTAGAAAACTTTAGTCGAGTTCTACTTCAGAGGCCTTTTGCTGTTGTCTTTGACCAGTAATGGCACGACTGGGACCGGCATTTGACTCGTCTTCGCTTTCCTCAAACAATGACTGAATTAGATTACCGAACAGCCCCTGAGAACCACGATTTCTGGAAGCGTTCTCCAAACCAAAGTAGATCTGACCGATTTGGGTCAAGTAGTCATTATAGGACGGGTCGCGTCTCAGAGTTGTTCCGTACAAATCACACAAAACTTTAAACGTTTGTGTTTTCCCACTAATAGTGTATTAACACAAAAAAAACAAATATTTACTTATTTGAAGGGAAAGTCTCTGTGAGTCAGACATACCTATCGATTGCCAGCAAAAGAAACCATAAAAAGTTTAATAACGGCAACAAAAAGGGAGGGTTTGGACTATTAATGGAAGGGTGTCGTGAAGTGTATGCATGAAATGTCTGGTCTGCCATCGATTTATTTCGAACACAAAGCACTTGAAGCACAAATTGTCCGATAAAAAGGTCGACTTCAGAGGGATAACCAGCAGTTGTCTGGTATTCGACTAACATGAGTGCACAGTCCACACCTGAATCTGAAGAGTGAACGAAATGTTGTCGCGATTCCACGAAATTCTTTTCACGCCATAAGACAACTGCAAATTGACGCCGAACTGAAGCCGAAGATATAAAACCCAATTTAATGGCATTCGTAATAAATGTCAATCGTTCCGGACTTTTGGCCGGAATCAGTTCGAAAAGGTTTCCGATATTAGTCAACAACTGTTCGCTTTCAACAATTGGCTTCCCATCTGTTGTCCTATTATTAGTTTCTACCAATAATTGTATGTAAAGTGTGGCCAAATCTGCGCCAGAATTGTGTTGACCTGAAGTCAAGAGACGAATAGAACCGCCGAAAAGAAGTTCACTCAATTGTAAGTGTTTTTTATCTCTCAGAAGCCGATAGTAAAGAGTCCGATATATTTGGTGCGATTCGTAATAGTCTTCCCTCTCAAGAGATTTCTGTAGTTTTATTAAAAGTCTTTCGGACGACATTTCAATTTATTAATTGATTTAATACTAAATAAATAAATAATTGGAATTAATTTTAAATAATTCAATGAAATTGAGTTTGAAAATGGTTTTTCTTACATTTTTTGGACTTTTTGCGAATTTAGTGAAAAAAATCAATAAATTAGTTATTAATAGAGCTTTCAATCAATTCATATGAAAATTAAAGTTTGTTTTTAATCATAATTGAGAAGAAATACGTGTTTTGTTCACTAATTCACTGTTCATTACATCATTCAATACTTGCCTTTAATTTCCTTATAAATCAAGTCATTTAAAGCAAACGAATTTCGATATAATTTTATAGATGTTTTCTATAGCTTTGAATTTATTTTTACTACAAAAATATTTTTTTTGGGTCATTTAAAAAAAAGGTGGTTTTGAAAATTATAACAAAAATAAATTAATAATTAATTCAATAAAATTTAAGAGTGAATTATATATTTCTTTTTTTGAGGCTTTGATCTTAATTTAGTTGTTTAGCAATTAATAAAATAATAGATTATAGTTTCACTTCAATATTCATTTATTGTAACGAAATATGTGAATGATTTTCGGTTTGTTTTGTTTATAAAATACAATTATTTTCAATCTATTTATTCATTAATTTATTAATAATTTTAAATTTGACTTAATTTCTATTTAAAATTTTTATTTATTTTGATTTTGAGATTAAAACCTTAGTATTAATTATTATTTAAATACAAATTATTTGAAACTTTAAGTCCAAATCGATGGCAAACATTCGAAACGTTTTTCGGCGATTTTCCCAAAACAATGGCTTTTGTTCCCAAATAGTGACGATTAAGAGATCATTCGTAAAGAGCTTATATGAAGACGCCCTGACTTTGGACACTAACTTGTCTGCCACCAAATCCAATGATTCAAAATTGATTAATGGTTTGATTTGGAAACCAAAGTGATTTCAATGCAATCATTTTGACCATTGATTGCTTTGTTTAACAGCAAATGTCTTCAATAATCCGAACGTTGAATTCGGGTCCAAACGTTTCTATAAGGGATGCGTCAAAGGTGTCATTTTTGATTGGGGCGGAACTGTTGTCGATTGTGGTGTTTGTGCGCCGATCTATACTTTCGTTGAGCTCTTCAAAGCAGAAGGCGTTGAGATAACCGAAGACGAGGCCCGAACTATAACCGGTTCTAATCGTAAGGCAAACATCGCTCAGATTTTAGATAAGGAGGCCGTCCGTAAGCGTTGGGTTGAGGCCAATGGCAAAGAGCCGACCACTCAAGATGTAGAACGAATGCACAACAATTTCATACCACAGGTGTTGTCGAGTCTCACAAAATATAGTAATGTCATCGAAGGAGTCTCTCCAGTTGTCACTCAGCTTAAAAAAGGACCCTTCAATTTGAAGGTCGGCACAACTACTGGTTATCCACCTGAAGTCCTCAAAATCTTATTGAGTACCAGCGCTTCTCAGGGTTCGATACTTTTAATTGATTTTAATCTTTTAATAAATTTAATCTCTTTTTTATTCAAGGCTTTACTCCCGACGCCTCTGTATGTTTAGGTGAAGTGCCTGAGGCTAATCCATCGCCTTATATGTTATGGTTGTGTGCCATAAGACTTGCCCTCTCACCCATTGAATGTAAGACAGAGGTAACAATTCCTTATTCTTTTAACAATTATTATAATTTGAAGCGATTGTCAAAGTCGACGATTCAGCCAATGGTGTTGCAGAAGGCCTTTTAGCCGGTACCTGGGCCGTTGGAATCGCCAAAACTTCGGTATTTAATTTTCAATTAACTTATTTGTTGTTAATTCGAAACAATTTTTAGTCTTACGTCGGTTTAAATGAACAACAATTGGAAGAATTGAGTTCCAGTGAACTTCGTCTTCGACTTCAGAGAGCATATGAAGCGTTGAGTAATTCGGGCGCACATTATGTCATCGACACAATCGATGACTTACCACAAGTTATTGATGACATCAACAGAAGATTATCAAACGGAGAAAAGCCTTAAACTGTGGTTTTACTCACTATTCAATATTTTAGAGTTTTTTAGATACTTTTACTTTGAAATTATGTTTCCTTACAATTAATATAAACAGGGTTTGAATTATTAGGCTTATAAAAAGGGGGTAATTAAAGGGGTTATAGGAGTATTAGTCAATTATAAAAAGATTATCTCACTTTTGATCAGTAATTAAAATCACAGTCAAAACAGTATTCGATAAAATAAAACCAAAAACTCGTTTATTATTGATTGGAACCAAAGTTTGGTCAATCAATCCTTAAAACAGACAATCATTAAATGTCATAAAACATTAGACACTATTTATTTATTTAGATCTCAAGTTTGAACCGTTGTTTTTAGCTTTTAGTCGTTAATTGTTTAACTTTATTGAAGACTATGTAATGTTGAGACCAATAAATGAATTGATTATCATTTAAACGAATGATTTGCTTTCAAACATCATTTTATTAACAGAATTGGTGTCAAAATAATGGAAATATCGAACACATTGTTATTATTATTATTATTAT
>JAQGCE010000199.1:0-15231 GCA_034699185.1 Eupelops torulosus
AAATTAGCACTAAATTTACTAAATTAATATCATGCTCATTATTTATTCATATATTGTTTTTGTCAAATTGTTTCCTTATATTAAATCCTAATTTAATTTATTTTATACTTAATATAAACTTTTATCAGAGTTTTTATATTATAATCAAATTATAATCAAGGAAACATACATTTCATTGAACTACCTGCTCCACACCGGCACTTTTTAAGTGATAAAATAGAACTGTCACCAAATTAGAGCTAATTAAAATAATTTTTAATTACATAAATAGTAATTAATGACTGCCTCCTGAGGTGAAAGACAAGTTTGAGTTAAGTTATGAAACTCTTATCGTTTGTTGGAATCAAAACAGTCGACAAATGTCTTGTTATTTAACCAATAAAATGAAATTTCGTTTTCATTTGAATCGATAACGAAAACCAAATGAAGATATGATTGATTTTGTGTCGCAATCTCTTAAACTAATGACTATTTTGTTGCAAAAGTTTTATTTATACGAATGATTGTTAATTATTATCGCTGTTTACGACACAAAAGGGGTCTTAAATCATAATCCGTTAAATGCATGGATGAGTTTTCTCATTATTCATTCGGAACAAAGGCTTTTAAACGCTAACGAATAATATTCATAACTTTTTTTTGTTCCTTTTCTCAAGACTTAAGACACGATTTTAAGCCTATTATTTGCTTTTTCGGAATCATTCAAACGATTTGTGTTCAACTATTTCGGTCTCTTTTAACTCTTATAACATTTGTTTGAAAAAATTATCTTTCTTTTAAGTGATTAATATGAAGAGCAGATCCATAAGTGATAAAACTTAAGATGACTTCACTACTGGTTATGACTTTGTTATTATTAGTTTTATTTGTTGTGATTTCAATAATTGCGTCAATAATTCCGTCGACAATACTCTTGATTTGGAGGAAACAAAGGAAAAAGTTTGTCTCTGGAAGTGATTCTCAACATAACAAACGTATTCTTCACAATATTATCATTGAGTTCTTGCGGTCTTTTGATTGCGGACTACTTTTGGCGACACTATTCCTTCATTTCATACCACAGTCGAGAAAGACATTCGAACTTTTCTTTTTGCAAATGAGTGCCACAAATGTTAAGACATTAGTTTTGGTTCGAACCGATTTTGTAGACAATTTTGAATACAGAGGAATACCATTTGTAGAACTCATGATCTGTTTGTCATTCTTTGGTATATATTTCTGTGAAGAGTTCATTCAAACGTGTCTTAAGTATCGGAAGTACTACTGGTTTAGTAATTCTAATATAGTATACAGTAATCAGATGTCGGACTTCGCGACACTTAATTATCGTCTGAACAAAACCAGACATTATTTGATTACTTGTAGTCGAAAGACATCAGAAGCGACCTCTTATGCAAACACTTGTCTGACAAAATCCAATGAAACTAAGAAACCAAAAGACAATTGTGAGGAACAGAAGGATTCTCTGGAAATCGTAAGTTTGGCCTACGATTCATTACAACCCTCTTCCTTGACCTCAACGCAATCAAACCAATTACCCTCCTATTGGCAAACAAATTACAAATCAGACCCATTGAAAGTGTTTTTACCGCAATTAACTTCTGTCAACTCTATCCCTGTACTGACAATACTGGAAGGAGTTGTCATATCATCTCAAGAGACACATGAAATACTTTTATTGACATTCGCTGTCATTTTGTTTCATAAGATTATAACCGCTTTTACTATAATTAATGAAATATATGACAGAACTGAGAATAAACTTATGCCGATCTCAACGATAGCGTCATTTTCTCTGCTGCCGGCGCTCGGATTTCTTATTGTTTTGGGTCTAAAGCACATGATTTTCGTCGATGTGTTAGAAAATCGCATTTCATCGATGGTCTTAAGTGTCATATCTTCTGGAAGTTTATTGCATGTAATACTTAACAGTGTTAGGAACAGTTATATACAGTTTCTGTTACCGCACAAGAATGGAATCATTCAACACTTCACTATGTATTCCGGGTTTATAGTTATTCTGGGCTTTACTGCTGTCATTCACTCAAAGAGTGCCTGATTTTATTGAAACGCTTTTTTCAAGTCATTCTTCATTATTGTCTAATAATCTCATTGTTTTATTTGACATTTATTCGCATTATTTTTGTCATTTTATTCATATCAGTGTTGCTCAGAAGGAGGGATATCCCCCATGTTTTTCAATTAGTTTATCTAATCAAGCTTATAGAATATAAACTTGTCAATAATTTGCCATAATTTATATTTTAATTACTATTTTGTAGATAAATCGCTCCGATTATACTTTGTTTAATCTGTTAATGTTACTTGTTAAATTTATAAAATTAATTTTGAAAATTAAAACCATTATAATCGAAGATATCTGACAATAGACCAAGATTCTTGTGCTTCAAACTCATTAATGATGAGTAAAATAACTTTTAAAAATGTAAATTTAATAAATTTTTTGACTTTAGATCAAATTGTTTTGTTCGACACTTTTTAACTCTTGTCATACCTTTGAACCAAAGTGATGCCAAAGCTCCTCGAAATATGGGGGTCCCGAAAATTTAAAAAATACGCGGATATAGGGGCGGTATTTTTTCTTAGGCTAATTTTAAAAATTTTGTGATTTTGGAGGGGGTTCTGGGGTTAATTTTGTTGCATTTTTCCTTTGTATTGGTTCCGACAAGGCAAAATATTAGAGGGTTCTATTCCCCATTTGGCATCCCTGCCTTTTAATTATCAAATTCAATATTAAGGGCTGAATAAATAGTGTTTTACAAGGGTAAATTAGTTTTAAAAGGTTTTAATAGTCTATAAATCTTTCAATTCATAAAACTATGATTTGTTTTGTTTTTGGTTTTGTTTTATTTGACATTTAATTTATTCTTTGATTTATTGCTAGTTTTCATAAAACTATAAGAAAATTAATTTATTGAAAGTCAATAAATTTCAAAAGTTTTTCAGTAAATCATTTTAGAAATGAATTATTGGCTATTATTTTAGATAATTATCACACTTTAAATGAGTAAAATAAATAAAAATCAGTTTTATTAATCTTGCGTTTGATTTATAAGTTCATTGGCACTGACTATCAATCAATAGTGGATGGAAACAGTATTGTGTAGAGCGATGACACCGAGCATTGATCCCAAAGACTTGTCTAATCATTGAACCACTGATTAAGGCATAGGATTCTGAAAGAAAAGTCAGACAAAAGATTTTACTTAACAATAATTAATCGACTTATAAGTGAAACAATAATTTAAAGCAAAAGCGGTTCAAGAGTTAAGAGAAATACATTTCTTTGTTTTGACAAAAATAATTAGTCCAACACTTGAATTAATTTACATTTCGGGTTCACCGGAGCACAAGAACAGTTCCCTATAGAGAGCCTGTGCTCTGGTAAACAGAGCGTTGACTAAAATATAGAAAATTATTGAAAATTGCATTTTTTATCGGCTTAACTGTGAGTTAAGTCTATAATTAGACGCATAATATTGAAGGCAAATGTATTTCATGAGTGAAATCAATAGATTTATTTTTAATTACGCCCTTAGATATGGAACACTCATAAGAAGTGTAAAGTGCTTTATTGGATCAGACTTTTCAATAGACTTCTCCATCTACTAATAATTGGTTGTCTTATAAAAAATCAAAAAAATGTGTAAATAATTTTAAAACAACTTTTATTCTTAGTATTCATTTAAAAGAAGACACGAAACATAAGAAAAAGCTTTAAAACAATAATTAAATGAATCATATTTTTCATTTGGTTTCGATTATTTCAATTAAATATTTGTTTAAAATCAAAAAGAGTTAAATATTTTTGTTTAAAAAAATACAAATAATTCTCTTTAAATATCGAAATAATGAAATAATGAACAAGGTTTACATTTACCTAGCTCTGTCTGTTTCAATTTTGATTAGACGTTATTAAAATTAAAATTTTTGAATTAAAAATATATTTGAAAAAACATTTAAATTAAATATAAGTTTATTTAATAGAAAGTTGAGTTGAAATCTTCGTTCTTGAGTTTAGTTTCAATATATTTCTGAGTTATGAATTCCTTGAATGTTTTTACTGATCTTTTGCTGCCATAAACACAAATATTTGACTCATACCCTTCCATTCCATATTTGATGACCAACTGTGAGATTCCGATCAGGGCTTTGATTTTTGAGATCAGATTTTCTTCGGGATATTCAATATTGGGGTCATTTTTAAAAATAGTGGCCAATTTTGGAGTGATGGCCACAATTAACACACATTTATGAGAACTGTCCTCTTCGTTAGTTGTCTTTTCACACTTTAAAGTTTTAATTAATCCATGTCTTCGGATCTTCATATTTGTCATGAGAGCAATGATAGCGATGTCATATTCAGTATCGAAATCTTTGATATCTTTTGTAAATTCAGTGAATAATTCCATTAATACATTCAAAGGAGTTTCAAGTTCGAGGTCTTCTTTTGAGGCATACCTATTGAGCACATTTTGGATTTTAATCTCAAACCGATCTCCAAAACCACTTATTCCAGGAGTAAAACCAATTAACTTTTTCAGAGAATTTCTCAAAATCCGATGGAAAACGTTTAAAATCTTTTGTTTATTGAATCTTTGGTTACATTCCTTTAAGATGTTTATTAAACTTTTATTGCACTCATGTTTTGTCGAACCGTTTCTTTTCGCCAATTTTGCCAAATATTTTGAAACAATCCAAGGAAAGCCACTTCTTCGTCCATTCATTTGATGGGCCACTTGATACCAGGCACTGGCTTTAGCTAATAGATCTTCTTCCTTCTCAATATCCGCCTCAAACTGTTTAAGTAAATCAGCGAACAATCTTTTACTGATATTTGTGACCAAATCGTGAATATCACTGCTGTCATTATGTGTGGACAGGTATTTATGGGTCTTATTGAATGTTGAACTGAGTAAAGACGATTCACTTTCAATACCAAATTTAACCATTAATTCTTTTATGGAATTCTCATATATTTTAAACATATTTCTGGCGTTTTCCATATAAATGTCAGCCCTTTTATCGATAAGAATTGGGTTTAATTCAAAGTCAATGTTTTCTTCAATGAATTCATTGATCACTTCATGAAAATAACAATTCTTCTGAAAAAGTTTTCCCAACGCTTTATTTGATTTATAGGTCGGCTTTTCATTGGATTTCATCATAAAATCGGGATATAAATTGGGTTTTTGGTCGTTACAAAGCCTCGAATTAATTCCAGTCTTAGCGAAGTCGAGGGCCACCGCATACTTATGGGCCAAATGTTCGCAAAGACCGCTTTTGATCCCGAAAGGCTTACCATCGGCCCAAACCAAATGGGAATGCGCTATGAGGCCAACCTGATTAAAAGCTATGAATCGACAATAGAATTTGAGAAGATCTTCATTGTTGACGGGTCGGCCTAAATCTTGTGCTTCTCCCGACGGAAAATTCATTGGGGGATAATTTTTGGACTCAAATATCAACGGTTTGTACCAGATAACACTATATTCGTCGCCATCCAAATCACTTCCAGCCATTTCGTCGGGATGTGGGCGCTCTCCATCGGCAGGGAACACAATACAGTCGACAATATGATGAAGTGATGGCACGTCAATTGCTTCCAATTTGCGGACATCCCCGGCGTGCATACACGGGTACTTCGTGACCAAAATTTGTCCTTCTAATACACGTCTTGTGCCGCTCTCTTTATGACTGTATTGAACAAATACTTGTCCATACTTTAGAGTTCGAGTTTCATCGAGAACTCCGTACATAACTCGCCCCCAATCAAAGGGTATAAGAATTCTGGCCTTATTTTTTAGGTCAAGACTCACTTTCATTATAATCGACTGAATTATTTCTACAAAAAACGGTTCTTTCAGAACATCGATACCGGAATTTAAAAGATGTTTGAAGGAGAGGTCGAGTCCGGAATAATCACTCATTAATTGAATTGCTTTACACTCACATTCAAAAGCATTGGCCAATTGTTTGTGTCGATTGTATAGCAATTCCAGAAACTTGTCGTCACGTATTCCCATTTGGTTGAGAATTGTGATCAGCGGTCGATTCAAATAACAACTGCGGGGTTCCGACACTTTTAATACATCCAATTCTGTTGAATCGGAGTCAAATTTTTTCATCGACGGTCTCATTAGGATCTTTCGATCCTTTAGTTCTGGATTCAGAACAAGAACTCCTTTAAAGCCGGCGTAACGTATCTGAAAAGCGGATGCATTTTTTATATTGAGAACAGAACACAATTCTTCGGCCATAGTTTTGGATATCATTCCAACGCCATCAGAAAATATGAATGGTTTTCCTGTGTATGGATGAACACCACCTTCAATATCATCAATCATTTCAACGCAATCAACACTTGCGACGAAACCCATTGACTGAGACATTGATTGTCCGATACGTGCAATAAATTTGGCAGAATTTCGGAGACAATCGATTTTTCCGATTTGTTGTCGTATTGTCAGAGCATTTCTCTTGAGGTCATCGCAGGCATAAAGTACTAATCCGTGGTCTCTTAATTGAGAAGTGGAGGCACCAATCAATTCATAAGTTCTTCCGGCGATTGTTATGCCATTCGAAAGACGTTTAACGATAGTGTTGTATAAAAAGTCATAAATTTCGTCCATAATTGGATGCTCTTCAGAAAACGATGTCTTACACGCAGTAAATGATAACATTTGGAAGTCTTCGTCTTTGATTAAAACCCTGATAACATACTCAGGGTTTGCAGTCCGAAGAAATCTGCTCTCTTGTAGAGGAAGTGCTGGAAGTAAAAGAAGTCGTGTTGGAGTCAAAATACATCTTCGAATCATAAGAACAGATTTATTACTCCATTTGTCTGTTCTTTCATTTTTGTAGTTATCAAAAGACTGTCGCAATTCATTGAAAGGTCTGATTTCTAAGTTGTTTTCAATTTTCACTCTTAAGTTATTTAAAGAGTTTTCGACATCTCTTTCATTAATTTTAGACAAATCTTTAACCAAATCAACGAATTGTTCAAAAGTATTGTTATAATAATGTAAAGAATCGATTAATTGGAAGGAATGGTTAGTCAACGCTTCCAAAGAATATCTGACAGCAAATGGCAGATCAGAGACAATATGAGAATCGATTGAAAAGGATTTGCATTCAATTGTTTCAAAGAAATTATCATCGAAACTGATCATTGGTTCAAATGCTTTCAGATTTGAAATAATGTCTTTCAAAGATGTATTGTCTTTAAATTGGATTCGAATCGAATTAATTTTAGAGAAATTGTCTTCATTTTCATCGAACCATTTTGTTGTTCGCAGACGAATGCCATAGAATTCATAATTTGGATCAAATTCATTGATATTTGAATTGTCTTTAATATCGAAACATTCAGCAAATTGTAGACAATCTACTGACGGCTCTTCATAACCAGAATCAAAGAAGTCATCCGATTTGTTCTCATATTCTTGACATCGATAGAAGTCATCGACCACTTCATAAAGAAGTGGAGGAAATGTCATTTTCATTACCAACTCATTGTCTTTCATATGAATTGATTTTATTTTTGAGTAATTGACCAAAAACTCAAATCTTTGGTCAATCCATTCCTCAGCAGTTGAAGTCATATCATTCATTTCAATAGACTTTTGGGTAAATGTTTTGAATTGAATCAAAAGTCTTTGTCTATAATTTGAAAACAATGTCTTCGAGAAAAAAATCCAAGGCTTGGATTCACTTCGAAAGTGATCTACAAATGTCTTATCGTCGATAACACATCCGAGAGAAAAACAGTTGATTTCTGTATACAATTCTGGTCTTAACTCAAATGAATCCATATTTTAATACTTAAGTAATTGTAAAAAATAAAAACTATTTATTATTTTAAATAAATTAAAAGAAAAATTAAGTGAAAACAAAAAATGGCTAAAAAACAGTTACAACAGTAAAAAGAGTTGAGAGCTCTGTTTGACAGCTCAGGTTTCACAGTCTCTCAAATATTTTCAATCAAATGTCAGTTTATTGAGTCATTGGCCCAAAATGAGTAAAGTCCACTCCAAAAGCCGGTGATCAATAATATAATATTTAACCCTGGCATTTTATTCAAAACTAATAAAATAGACAATAATGAAGTTTGGACAAATTCAAAGATAAAAACTAATTAAGCTAAATAATGATCAAGCTAAATGCTGGGCTGGACTCATTAATTATTTGAAGGGAAAGGTGCACAGTGTACAATGAGCCTGGTCCAAAGTTCAAACTTTAGTAATATTTAATAAAATGATTAAATTATTCAACAGATGTCGTGATATAAGAGTTTGTTTCAAAACAGGATTTCCAATGTTTTGGGTGTGTTTTCAATGATTTCATTGATTGACAACTTGTCTCAAATCATTTTAATCACATGTTTTATCTTTTAAATTGTAATTAAAATCTATTTTAATTTTCCATTAATCCAAAGAAATAATGGATAGCGAGGGCCGGAAGATAATTGTGTGCGACAATGGAACCGGAGTAAGATAATAGTCTTAATTTATTTGGTCACTAATGTAATTGAATGACCGGTTGATCTTAAGTTTGTCAAATGTGGATATGGAGGCTCTTCCGGATCAAACTTTCCTTTACATACGTTCCCATCGATCGTCGGTCGACCCATCATTAGAGCCGCGCAAAGAATAGATGACATCGAAGTTAAAGTATTTAAAGTTTTAATGTCTTTCGCTTTAAACACAATCTTTGCTTAAATTGTGTCCAAAATTAACTTTATTTTATGTAATCATTAATGCTTTCAATTGATTTGCTTTTAATTAAATTCTGGATCTAATCCAAAGAGAGAGGAAGTAATAGAATCTGTAAGAAGTTGTCTTCTAATGCTTTAAATATTGTCTTAATTCTGTTCTTCTATTAATTAGTTTGTTTTGATTAAAGGATTTAATGGTCGGCGAAGAGGCCAACAAATTGAGATCACTTTTAGAGTTGTCGTATCCAATGGAAAATGGTTTGCAATTGATTTCATTTTTTAAAATTTTCCTAAACATATATCTCTGACAGGAATTGTCCGCAATTGGGAAGACATGTGTCACGTCTGGGACTATACTTTCTACAATCGCATGAGTATTGATCCCAAAGAGTGTAAGATTTTATTAACCGAACCGCCGATGAATCCAATAAACAATCGAAAGAAAATGTTTGAAATGATGTTTGAAAAGTATGGCTTCCATTCCGTTTATATCGCCATTCAGGCGGTGCTCACCCTTTATGCTCAGGGTATGAACTGATTGTTAAGGAAGTTCATTCAGTCTCTTAATTTTAATTTGATTACAGGTCTACTGACGGGAGTTGTTGTAGATATCGGTGATGGCGTTACTCATATCTGTCCAGTCTATGAAGGCTATGCATTACCACATCTGACACGACGTTTGGACATCGCTGGACGAGAAGTGACCCGTTATCTCATTAAAGTAAGACAAATATTTAGTGCAATGTATATATACTAATGAATTATGGATCAGTTGCTTTTGCTTCGGGGGTATGCCTTCAATCATACGGCAGACTTCGAAACGGTTCGAATGCTTAAAGAAAAGATGTGTTACATCGCATACAACTGCGAACAGGAACAACGTCTCGCACAGGAGACCACTTATTTGACAGAAACATATGCTGTGAGACACCATTTTCTCTTATCTCTACAGCTATTACAGGAATCACTTAAGTTTGTAAATCGTCAAAAATCATCTAATATTATGTTTAAGTGAAAATCATAGCAATGGCCCCGTTTTACGTGATTTGTGACGATTTACAAACTTAAATGATTCCAGTAATATATATATACAGTAAATATTCACTTTCGGCAACCGTTTGGGGAATGGAGATACCCTTCCCTTAACTGAATATTGCCTCAATTGAATATCATTAACATTAGAGTACCCATGCCAGGGCCTAGAAAATGCCTTGCTATAAGTGAATATGCCAAAACCGAATATTTACTGTACTGTGATATTTCAATTTACCGGTTCCTCTATTTGCCCGTTAATAACTGACCCCTTATGAGCTAACATTGAACTAATATTACATTAAATGCAAACGGGTAAATAGAGGAACCGGTTAATTTAAATATCACAGTATATATATATATATACATGTATATATAGTTTTAATGAAACGCACTGATAGTTACCGGACGGTCGTGTCATTAAATTGGGCGGAGAACGGTTTGAAGCTCCCGAATGTCTATTCCAACCACATTTGGTTAATATCGAAGGACAGGGTATCGCAGAACTCCTCTTTTCAACTATAAATAGCGCTGATATGGATATAAGAAGCGATTTGTATAAACATATTGTATTGAGTGGGGGCTCTACTATGTATCCGGGACTACCTTCAAGACTGGAACGGGAGTTAAAGCAATTGTATTTGGAAAGAGTTCTTAAAGGAGATGTCGAAAAGTTACAGGTATTCTATTTATACTTTTTAAGGACGTTCTCAGACTCTTCCTTTTGACAGAAATTTAAAATTCGTATCGAAGACCCGCCCCGAAGAAAAGATATGGTGTTCATAGGCGGTGCTGTTTTGGCTGATGTTATGAAAGACAAGCCTCAGTTTTGGCTCACAAAACAACAATACGAAGAGATGGGTATCGACCGACTTATGCAGTCTAAATACGGCACCGGAACCAATAAATTCTATGACAATAATCACGAGTGACATTCCCGGCCCTCAAACACTTGAAGAACAATTGATATTCAGTTTAAGTATTTTATATAATTTAATAATAATTTTCAATTGATTTGTAATTTTTGAAAAAATATTAAAATTGACTCAAAAATTGTCGTTAAATAAGTTATTTTTGAGATAAGTGTCGTTTGACTCGAGACAAGTGTTGATAGACTTGGAATTTGGCAACAATTGGATATCCATTAAGACTTTAAGACATATCGATTGATCACTATTTGCTTTTAATTTGTTTCTAACTCTAAATCCGTGCAAAAAAAATTGATATGTCTTTGAATTGTAGACTAAGTAATGGAATGTATTCTTTGCTATCAATTAATTTTTGTATCGTTTTTATCACAGAATTGTTTTGTGGACTTAATTTCGGAATTATTTGCTTCGTCTGACAAATAACTGAAATTAATTTATTTTCAATTAGTTTTTGATTATTTTCTTCCCAAAGAGAACAATACCTGAACCATATTATAGGTATTGCTGTAGTTCCCAAATGCCATAAGGAGTGGGCATCTAATATAAAGGCCATCGGAGGAAAGTCATATACTTCCAGTAGAAGTAATATATTCAATAGAAATAGAGACAAAACACATTTCCAGATATGAGTTCCTTTTCTTCGAAATGTAAAGCACCAGAGGAGCCAACCCATGGAGCTTAACATACCTGTCCAATGATTTTTATTGTAAACATTTGTCGACAATATATGACTCTTACCTGTGATTACATTAACTCTCATATTATAGCCGTAATCGAAGTTTACGTAAAATAAGTATAAGATATGATAGACATAAAAAGCCAGAAAAGGCATTCCGACACCGATATGCATCAAACCATTATTGGAACTGATTTGAAAATAATCCAGGAATCGGACGGTTATTGCGAATAAGGAATAGATTACTAAAGAATAAGCGGAAAAGTAGTCGAACTTCTGTTTGGTTAAGAATTTGTGTTAAATATTTGAAAATTTGGATTAAATTTAAATTTACTTCAGTTATATTCGACTGACGGATGTGGAAGATTGCGGACCAAAACCAGGCATTCATTGTTAGAATTGTCTGAATTGTCCAATGAATATAATAAGGATCACTTTTAATTGATTTTCTGTATTGATTCCATCCGTAAAGGTTTGTCATTAAATTGAGAACAGAGAAGAGGACAGACGCCGGCTCTTCGATACCAAACATTCGAATAAATGTCCACTAAAACAGATAAGAGATTACAACACCTTTTTTGCAACATTTTTAATACTTTGCCGTAAAATTGAGGTAATCTTTTGTGTTGGACACCTTCCCGAAGCAATCGGGTGACTGTTTGCCATTGGCACTGATGGCGGCATTCCTCGGGACAGTCCCATCCCATCAGAAGCATATACTGAGGTTGTCTGGCATTAAATGCCTGAATGTCTTCAGTGGTGGAACAATTCAATTGCCAACAATTTTCCAAACATTTCCTGAAATACGGCAAACGATCGCCGATTGAACACAAACTCAATTCAAAACATGTGATAAAAATCGCGAAAATTATTGAAATTTTTATTTCAAACATTTTTTGTTAAGTTTTGTTCGAAAAATTTGACGAAAATATTGACAAATATTGAAAATACATCAATAAAATTAGGAAGAATACATTTGCAAAGCAATTATCAAGATTATTTGCTTAAAATAGCCTTGATACTAATTGTGGCACTACTTTACAATTAAAAACTAAATACATATGGCTTTCGGCGAATATATTTCAACTAATGAACGAACCATTCGGTAATTATTTATCATTTTATTATAATTGCAATAAACTAAAGATAATAACCATAATAACTACAATAACCAGAATCAGTTTGTTCTGAACGATGCGTTCAAATCTATCATGTTTTTGTTTATCTTATTCTGGTATCTCTACTGAACATAATTGACCTGTACTTCAATGTTTATTGAATAAGAACTGCCTTAGATAATAAGGTAGGGGTAGGGCGCATGACTTCAACAAAACTAGACCTGCAATAATAAGCCCAATTACAACCCAGCCCTAAGTTAGAATTAAATAATCTAGCAAATTTTAAAACTTATACGGATTTTTTACTAAGAATTATTGAAAAGTAGAAACTTTTATCATTTTTATAACAATTAGTGAAAATTGTGTCGAAAAGTATTCATTTAAGAATTTAAAGCAAGTTGAGATAGTGGTATTTGTTCAAATGAAACCAGCTCTAATGAAAATATGCAATTCACACGGGGAAAGTCAATCATTCATTAAAAACATTAATAAAACAGCAAATTATGACGAAAACCTAAAAAGTATTTCTTACCTAAAATATTAATAATAGCGTCAAAATCTAAGTCCTTTAATAATGAATGTCTTAATACAGTTATATTGTAAATCATAAGTTTTTGGTAAAACCTAATAATTATATATTCATTAAACTAATAAATATTAATTAAATTCGTTTTAATTTGCGAATTGAAACAAAGATTAATAAATATTAATTTAATCTCTTCGTGAATCTGACTGATTATAACATGAATTAAATAATTATTTTGAAAATAAATAAATGACCGAAAGATAACATACCTATTGTTTTGATTGCATAACAGTGTAATTGTTGTTGCGGTTGAAAAACAGATGTTTTGTGGCTTTAAAACAATTGACAACTAATTTAATTATCCAATGATTTAACAGATTTATAAATACTTTTAAAGCAGTTGTTTAATACTATTTATATTTGGCATCAATTGATCGTTACATTCGAGGAATGGCATCGGTTTCGATGCCGGAGTTTAAAGTGATTTTGTGCGGAGAATACGGCGTCGGAAAGACATCGTTGTTTCGACGGTTTGCCACCAATACGTTCATAGAAACAAAAGAGATGTCTGCACTCAAATCAAGACAATCAACACTCGGTTTGGATCACTTGAGCCGTCGTTTTGACACAAATACAAATAAATCACTAAAAATGCAATTATGGGACACCGGAGGCCTCGAAAGGGTGGCCAGTATTACTAATTCATATTACAAATTCGCCGAAGCGGCACTTCTTGTTTTCTCATTAGATTCATTGGAGTCCTTCCACTGTTTGTCTCAACATTTGATCGAAATCTTAAGTTTAGCCGAAAATGCAAAGATTTTTTTGATCGGAAATAAAAACGATTTGAGTCCTTATGAAGTCCAGGACTCAGATATTGAGCTCTTTGTCGAACAGTTTCCTAAATTTAATGGTATCTATAAAATCAGTTGTAAGACCAATGATGGCGTTCAAGAAATGTTTGCTGAAATCGCCGAAAAGCTGGCCGTTAGTACTCAAAAGCCATCCATAGATGCGTTTAAATTACATCAAAATCAGATCCAATTGAGTGATCAAAATAGTGGACAACATTCTTGTTGTGGTTCCGGTTCTTCTGCTGCCAATTCTTAGCCCAAAATAAGTTTTCCTCAATTTTTTCCTTATTTTATAACAATTTGTTTGAAATTATTTTATTTGTTATTTAATTCTGTTTTAAATTTTAATTATTTACTAAAATATCGGAGAAATCGATCGAAACTTTTATTCTGTGAATAATTTTCTTAAGAATTAATTATTTCTTTTCACTGATTATTGAGAATCCATTGAATGCTCAAAATTTTATCTTATATTTTATGTAATTATAAAATCGAAAGCTATTAAATTTTTGAAAATAAATTGTCACCATGCTCGTTTATATCATTTCTTTTATAAGTCGTTAATTAATGAGCTCAGCCCAATAAACATCAATTATGTATTGCCAAAATTATGTAATTAGCTTGACCAGATCTACTCGATTGGTCAGAATTCTCCTTGTTCATCATTGAATTTTGAGTGTTCTCTTAGGTCAGGTTTTTTTGAATGAACATTAGGCTCATGGAAGATTTTGAAGATATTTTCTATTATTAGGGAAACCTTGTTGATTTTTCCTTGAATTGCTTGTATTTGAAGAAATGATCAATAATTGGACTCGAATTGTGTCTAAAATACATTATTTAAGAATTGCTAGTATTTAATGTTTATATTTGTGTCTATCCTTCAAAATGACATTTCGCAGAAAGACACTGTACTGGAAATACCTTTCCTTTGTGTAGATTGAGGAAAGATTGGTTTCCGTAACAAAAAAGGAAAATGGAAATTGCTCAAATTATAAGCCACGCATTTCTAATTCAGATTTTATTTTCTAAATATTGTTCGGATAAAAGTGTTTTAAAAGATTCAATCGATTTGTTATCGATTCTCATTTATATTATTTAAAACATTCCTAAATTACTGATTATTTTAATATTTTTTAACTGTATTTAACATTTATTATTCTCCCTCTGTTTAAATATTAGCATAGCCTCATTTGAAAGCACCTAGGCTCAATTTTTCAAAATAAGCAATAGTTTTGAGAATAGATATTTTTAATTTAAAATTCATGGATTCAAATATTTAAAACAATGCAATACTTTGTGTCTATTTTAGTAAAAATATTTGAAAGATTATGACATTCTATAAGATTTACGAAATCTTTA